>JAPYZD010002228.1:0-16674 GCA_030522725.1 Ichneumoninae sp. B BG-2022a | reverse complement strand
AAGTACTATATTCATGTGCAGTTTTATGACGATAGCTCAAAATTTACGAAAGTTAGAGCTACCACAGACTTTTTTCAAAAATTTCGAATTCCCGTAAAAACCGGGCGACCTTACTTTTTTTGTTATGAAAACGGTTTGTAAATTTTTCTGAAACTTTAATGCGACGTGAAACAGAGTCAGTCGGTGAGAAAAACTGTAATGAATGGCATTCGGAGATGGTAGACATTTCGCGAAAGAGCAAAGTATTAGCGGATGTAGAATTCAATATCGAGTCCGATGATACTTCGCTTTCACCGCAAATGTCAACGCTTTTTGCTTGGCATTGGTCCAAAAAAATGTAACTACCTGTCTTGCAGTCATATGTCACCTGGTACATGTTTCACCTTGCCTTCATGTATACCGGAAATAGAATGCCACTGCGTCTATCGATTCTGCAGTGGTCCAGAATTTCCTTCAAAGTTTTCGCGCCCTTGAAAAAATAGCATTACAATTTTTCTTATCGACCGGGCCATTTTGCATGCCCTTAAACCTTGGCCTTGAAACCCAAAAAAAAAATCCCTTCCACCCTCTCGCCCGCCCAAAAAAAATTGACCGCTCGGCCCGGCACATAAGGCAAGCGGCTTAACTTCCGTTATCTTAAATTGTTTAATGGAACATTTTATACAAAAATATACGTATTATAATAAATCACAATATGCGGCATTGATTATGATTAAAATCCGCTCAACATGCAGTCAATTTCTTTTGTATTAAACAAAAATTGTATTTATTATTAGTATAAATTGCCTTCGATGGCGTTAACTGCACGGATAAAAATGGTTTAGCTGCTCTAACAAAATGAGTTTCGCTGACAATTATCTCGTTCCCGAAGCAAAATGATTAGTAAAAACAGCAAAAAAAATTACTACGTAGGAAAGAACAATTAAAAATAACGTAAAATGTAATATATAATGATTGTTAATATATTAAACTCAGTTCACAATATTAAAAGTTCCCAACGAAATTAATAACACGACACAGTCATATATATGCTCGCAGTCATGTCTTTTTTAAAAGCGGACTAGCAACAACGTTCTAGCTTCGCTCGCGCTTATTGAATTTCTTTTAGGTCAGGTGTGTCGATCTTACTAACGAAACGGACGATCCCGTTTGGCACCGAAATCTGGCTTCACGATTTCGATTATTTCGATATATTTATCTCGATCATCCGAGTCCCATGTCTTTTCTTAAGGAGGGAGTCTCGCTGCGCGCTAACTTCGCATAAGTTCGACAACAATAAGAGAAAATTGCAAGTACTTCTTGATGGTGTAATTTTTTCAGATTTTTAAGTAATCGTTAATTTTTGTTTTATAAAAAAAATAAAAATCATCGATTACTTAAAAATCTAAAAAAATTCATACGTATTCAGAAAAATAAACGAATCATTTTCATAAAAAAAAAGTTTTGTTGCCAGGTAATTTTTTAACCAATTAATTTTTTGATGAATTTGTTAATAACATTTTGTAATTATTATTATGCAAAATTAATCTTCTCAGTACCTTCAGTATAGATGATTTGTTCAGATTTGTACACCATCAAGAAGTACTTGCAATTTTCTCTTATTGTTGTCGACTTATGCGAAGTCAGCGCGCAGCGAGACTCCCTCCTTAAGAGGGGAAATTCGAATACGAAAGAACTGTTTCCTCTTGTCTCTTTGTTTTTATTTTGTGCGTCGAGCCTCTCAAGCTCGTCGCACATATACGCTCAGTAACATAACAAATTTTTTGCTACGCTAACAAAGCCTGTTCTGTTGCAGCAGCAAATCGTTCCAAGCGAAAAACATTGCTACGGTTACAAGCTACGGTTACAAGCTGATTTTGTAATCCTGCATATTAACAAACTAAAGTTCATACGGTAACAAAAAAATCTTCTTGTACCAACAAATTTTTTTCTCCGTGTAGGACAGCGGCCGAAACCGGGCCCTTTACCTTACTTCCCTAAAAATAAATAAATAAAAACAAATAATAATTTTTAAAAGCACGCATAAACAACTTCTATATACATATATATAACAAATTAGCATAGAGGCAGATCGACACGTATTCGAGGTTACTACACGTTGAGTGAATTCAATGCACTGTAGAATAGCACACAGCTGCAGCATTTTTATAGCAGACGACAGATAATCGCAAAGGCAATAGTAGATAATGGCGGGCGTCTGTCGATATATCTGAATAGGCTTTTGACCCGTTTTTTCCAAGTTAATTATCTCCGCCATTTCACATTTATTTGCCTATTCCTTTGCTACGAACACACTTCCATATACACGAAACTAGTGTGCCAAATTCTGTCAAGAGACATTGCGCCGTTCCGACAAACACTGGAGACAGCGAAAACAGCAAAATCGGGGGGCCTCAGTGAAACGCAGAACTCCCGTCTTTTTGCCCTAGCGGGCAGTCGGGAGTTAAAAAACTTGTACCAACTAATTTTTTTCTCCGTGTGGGACAGCGGCCGAAACCGGGCCCTTTGTCTTACTTCCCTAAAAACTCCACCGTTCATCTCGCCCAAAAAATAAAAATAAAATAAAAATCCCGATTCTCCGGGATTTTCTAATAGTCTACCCGGTATGCATGTATCGCGAGGTACAACAGTGCGTATATATGTATTCATAACGATCGACCGCTGCGGCCGGTGGCCCGAGGAGCCGGTCGCGTCCGCGTGAGTTGTTCGCTCCCCTTCCCCCCTCCGGTCTCCCCCCCTCTTTCTCGCTCTCGCCCCGCTGGGATGCGGAGAGGCCGAATTAGGGATCCGTGAGAGTGAGCGAGGCCGAGGATCGACTGAGCAATCAGGAGTAAAGTGGCAAATCGTCCGTTAAACGAACCCGTCGGCCGTTCTCCTCGTGAACGCCGCGCGGGCTTTTCCGAACATCGCGCGTCTGCTCTACACACAGACACGCGCGCGCGCACACTCTCCCGTATATCCAATCGCGACAAACTCGCGAGCTTAGTATCACCCGTCGGGAGAGGCGGCGGCCAACGGCTAGCTCGCGAGATGCTCGGGGCACATCGCGCAACCGAGACGAACGGAGGACCGAGAAACTTGCATTGCGAACGAGCCTGATCAGCGCTGACCGCGACACGTACGAAAGCCTCCGGACGCGTTCCAGCCTCCGTTTCGCATATTCTTGCGCCTATCTCTACCTGTGTAATTTTCGAATGCGTCATGTATTCGTTATATGTGTATACGCGTATAATGTTTATCTATCCATAGCCGCACGGTGCAAAAGTATAGGCGGATACTTTTTTTTTCTCGATATATTAAACTTTATATTATAGTAAGACTTTGTAGTGGGTTAATATAATAACTAGGGCATATTAATTATTTGAAGCACGATCTATCGCAAGTGATGAACGTCTTTGAATTCCGAAAAAAGGCATTAACAAACTGATGTATTCAAAACTTCATATTTGTAAAAAATTAAAAATGTAATTAAAAATGTATCCGTGAAGCGCATAACGTAAAAAATTATAAATTTCCCACCCACATTATATTTCAAACCTTACAAGTAACAGTAAAAAATATAGGCGAATCATTTTCTTTTTTTTTTATTTATTAAAGATAATTCATTTTTTGAATTTTGGAGAAACTTGCATTGCGAACGAGCCTGATCAGCGCTGAGCGCGACACGTACGAAAGCCTCCGGACGCGTTGCAGCCTCCGTTTCGCATATTCTTGCACCTATCTCTACCTGTGTAATTTTCGAATGCGTCATGTATTCGTTATATGTGTATACGCGTATAATGTTTATCTATCCATAGCCGCACGGTGTAAAAGTATAGGCGGATACGTTTTTTTTCTCGATATATTAAACTTTATATTATATTAAGCCTTTGTAGTGGGTTAATATAATAACTAGGGCATATTAATTATTTGAAGCACGATCTATCGTAAGTGATGAACGTCTTTGAATTCCGAAAAAAGGCATTAACAAACTGATATATACAAAACTTCATATTTGTAAAAAATTAAAAATGTATGCTTCAAAGGGTTAATGTATTCTGTGCGGCTTAGAAAAGAGACCTTGCTTTACGTTATCCGTAAAGTGCATAACGTAAAAAATGATATCTGTCGCACCCACATTATATTTCAAACCTTACAAGGAACAGTAAAAAATATAGGCGAATCATTTTCTTTTTTTTATTTATTAAAGATATTTAATTTTTTGGAGGGCAGATATATTCTGTATCTGTAATAAATCATGAACATAAAAAAAGATTCCTCCGACATACCTGTCGCGCATATCTCCCAATATCGATTGCTAAAAGACGAAAGGACGCATCACCCGTGTCGAATCATACAGATCACCCTCTTTTGTTTCTCAACAGTAGTTTACATCGATACATTAATTGCGTACGATTTTTTCCTGAAAATTATGTTCAACAACTAATAAATGTATCCTCGAATATAAATTTATTTCCATGCGCTATACCTGCCTAATTTACGCGCACATCTATATCTATACATCGCGCGTTTTTGCAAGTGCCCGAGCGCTGTGACTTTCTGGATCTGCGACGAACCTGTCCCCATTGCTTTCGATCCTTCGCCAGTATCTCTACCTATATTTATACTTGCGTAATTTTCGTATACGTTATGCAATCGCACACGCACACGCACACGCACACGCGCGATAAAAAACATATGCAAATATATATTTTTTTTAATAAAAAAAAAAATCTCGTACATATTCGTCACGTACATCTCACAATATCGATTGCTAAAAGACGAAAGGGCGTATTATCCGTCTCCGAGCATCCAGCTCGCGCCCTTTTGTTCCTCAGCAGTACAGATTATAATATTGATATTGATTAACACATTATAATTATATTATCAATTAATAATTGATAATATTGATTGACACATAAATTTATTCCGAAAATATCGATATTTTTTTTCTGAAAATTATCTTCAGTACCTAATAAAAAAAATTTTCCCAATATAAAATTCTTTTCCCCGCGCGATACCTGCCTAATTCACGCGCACCTATATATCTGTATATACGACGCCTTTTCGCAACTGGCCGAGTGGTGTGAGTTTCTGGATCTGCGACGAGCCTGTCCGCATTGCTTTCGGTCCTTCCCCAGTATCTCAGCCTATATAACGTTTCTCTATGTCCCTTGTCCCCGGCGTGCGTGTTTGTGTATGCGGGAACCGAGTTCTGGTCGCTCTGGTCCCCGCTCGCCTGTGTGCGTGTCTCCGTGTGCGGGTTTCGTGCTTCCCTCGGTCTCCTCTCCCCCTCGTCGCCCCCCTTCGATCCCGCGACCGTGTGCTGTAGCGCGCTGTCGGGCAGCGGCGGGAGCGCGGCAGTCGCGCACGTTTATGTGGCCCGAAGGCTTATGTACAACCGCGCTCCGGCTCTCGCGAGAAACACCTATGTGGACGGGAATGTGTACATGGCCGGAGGGGGGCCGAGGGGGGAGGGCGCGGAGCGGCGTATAGGCACTGCTATCTAGTATCCCCGGTAATACCGGGTACTAGGTACGCGAGCTTGCCGCGGACCCCGAATAGCGGTTCGCATATTCGGAGATTGCGAAGAGAGCCTCACGACGGACCACCGCAACGCCGAAGCGACCGACCCACACGCCCTTCGATCTTACATGTGTGTGCGCGCTTCGGCGGTGTAACGTTCCTCGCGGCTTATCGTGTGTGTTCTTAGAACGCTCCTTTCTCCTGGCTTTTTGTGTTTCTCAAACCTTTAACCCTTTGGCGGGAAGACGTAACGAATTCGAGGAAAGGGATATGATAAATTTGTAAGCACATTTTTTGGGAGGTTTTTGGAGGGTTTTGGGGGGTTTTGGAGGACAAGGGGGTTAGGGGAATATTGGAGAGAGGGGTTAATGTCTGAGGAATTATTTTGAAGGAAAAGGTCGTTTGAGTTTTTAATAGGTGGAGGTTGAAATGGTGAGTGTTGTTAGGTGGAGTTTGCAGATAAATGCTATATCATAAAGGCAATGTTTGTAGATTAAAAATTTCGTGGTCTTGGAATCGATTATGATTGACCATAGATGAATTTCGACCGGCAAAAATATCACAAAGTTTTTTGACAATCGCGGCTTAGCATGGGTTTTTATCTTTTTCAAACCTTTAACGCTTTGACGGGAAGATGTAATGAATTCAAGGAAATGAATATGATAGATTTGTAAGGATGTTGAAATTGTGGGTATTGTTAGGTAGAGGTTTGCAGATTAATGCTATATCGTAAAGGCAGCGTTTGTAGATTCAAAATTCCGTGATCCTGGAATCGATTATGATTGATCATAGATGAAATTCAACCAGCAAAAACAAACCCAACAAAGGAAGAAAAGAACATAAAAATCCCAAAAAAAATGAAAAAACAAAACAAAAAAAGGGGAAAACCCCAAATAAAAAACTCCCCAAAAAAGGGGGGCTGACCCCCCCCCTCTCCCCCGCCAGACCGAAAGAAAAAGTTAGGACAAAATGTCCCCATAAAAGCATTAAAATGGACTAAAATAACTAAAGCAAAAGAAATGAAAGGAGCTGTTTCGAGTACTACAAAACTTACTTACGTACTAGAAAAATTTCGTAGAAACTTCACGAAGAAGTTTTCGTGGGACATTAAATAGCTCAGAGAAATCAATGATGTAGTAATTCAACGAAAACATTATTCGATAACTAGTCGAAAAAAATTAAGTAAATCAATATTATTAGAAAGTAGCAATCGAATAACGTTAAATCGCGACGATATCCAAGTCTGTTGATCATCGAAACGTGTCAGCGCTACGTACACAAATAACTCGTGTATTCGTACGTCTCCGCATCAGACAAAGCAGACTAGAGTTCAATGTTAGATAGGAAGAATCTTGGAGAAGAAAAGAAGAAAAGTTGAACTATCAAGTTCAATACTTCATGGCAATGAAAATATAAAAGCAGAGGTTTTTTCCAGGATGGAGCGTTTAGTGCTTCGAGCAAAGTGAAATGCACTTTACCGAATCGTTATTAATTATTATATTCGAGACAGTCTGAAGATATAATTAGCACATTTCGATACGGGTGCGATAAAACTTTTTTCCCGACTTCACTAAAATAACCACATTTCTTACGTGCGACACGGCGGAAAATGGCCTATTATGGACCGATGATCATTATTAACCTGTGCGCATGCGCGGTAAAATTTCATTACTCCCTAGGGAGTGATAGCGCTCATTACTCCCTCTGGAAGCTCTATTGCTCCCGGGCAGAAATGATCATTGGCGAATATGACGATTTTGCGACGCAAGAAATGTGGTTATTTTAACGAAGTCGGAAAAAAAATCGTATGGCATAAGGGAGGAAGTGCCTTTTCACCTCGAGTGAATTTCTGACCTCGCTTCGCTCGGGCATCAAACTTCACACTCGGTGAAAAGACGCACTTTCCTCCCTTGTGGCATAATATACTATTTTTCCCGACTACGCTAAAAAGTCATGCCTTAAAAAAGTTTCATGCCTGCAACGGAAAAGTTCACTTTTCCTCCCGCTAAATTACTTTTCATCCCGCTCGTCAAGACTCGGCCAATTTTCATCCCCGTTCCAGACATAGAAATATGGACACTTTTTAGCACAGTCGGGAAAAAAATAGCGTATGCCACTCGGGAAGAAGTGGCTTTTCACCTCGTGTGAATCAAACTTCACACCCGGTGAAAAGTCGTACTTCCCTCCCTTGTAGCATAAAAGTAAAAAAAAAATGTCGCAGATCGATTAACCGAAGCGCGATGGTAAAATAGAAAGAGAGGAAGTGCTGCGGTGATACGAATGATATCCAAGAGCGATGGATGGAGTGAAAATGCTTTGATGATGCGAGCATCCGAGAGGGATGGAATATGAGCCAGCTGGCGGACGCATCCGCAGTAGACGCGAGGACTCACATAACAGGACACTTTTATAATATTTTCGGACCTCGTGTAGGACACGGTGTCCATGTCTTAGCATCCACCGATGGTCGCAACTGGTCGCGTTGGAAAGCTTGTGTCCAAAATATACTATGAAAGTGTCGTCGGAATTCCGTTCCGATGCTTCGTTTCCGAAAAAAATGAGAAGCAAGAATTCACTTCCGGCATTTTTTGGAGTAGGTATACTTGGTAGCGTCTCGCTCAACCCGCTTAAAAGAAATTAATAAATATTAAGTTGGTCCAACAAGATATTTTAATGACTCAAAAATTTTTCGGTGAAATCACCCAACAGATTGATGAACTAACCAATTTTTCAGTTGTACCAACAATATATTTAGTTGAACGTCCCTGCCCGAATCTTAATTGATTCAACCGTATTTTTTTATCAGTGCACTTCCGGCATTTTGGAGTAGGTATACTTGGTAGCGTCTCGCTCAACTCGCTTAAAAATCTTTTTTTAAACTTCTTGGCGTCGAGACGCTACCGCGTTTCTCGATATATTTCGCGCTCGTATCGAAATGTGCTAATATAATACAGTCCTCTAAGATTTGAAGCATACTCGTCGCATAGTAAAAACGAATAGAGAAAACTACGAAATCAACTATTTCGGCCGATAAAACAGGAAGGTCCAGCAGCCCCTTAAGAGGAAGTGAAATATCGCGGCCGGTAATGAAAACTGTAATGAACTTTTCTCGAGGGTGCTAATTTTGTTGAGAAAAAAGCAAATTCGAACCGAATGAGCACGGTAATTTCGCAACAAACCCCGAATTAATTTTTTTCTCAACAAAATTAGCACCATTGAATAAAGTTAATTCTAAAATTGCAACTGTCTCTCTCGCACACACAGCTGTTTCACTTCCCCTTAACGGGCTACTGGAGCTGTTTTTTCTTTTTTAACTTGCTTTTCCTGTTTTACCGACGGACCTAGACAATTTTTCAGTTCCGACTTACCATTGTTAATATGCTACACATATACGTCAAATTAGACAGGATTATGATATTGACGTAAATGCTTCGATGTGCAGTAGAATTTTGATTGAAAACTTGCCAGGAATTACGAAAACCGAATATTATAGTTTGCGAAAGTGCGTGAACGTAGTGTCACGATCGACGTACAGGTAGCTCTGCATCGTACCCTACACTACATTCGTGCCGTGTTCATCGGCTCTGATCACCCGTCGCAAGTCGATAGACTAAATGATCGCTGTGTACACTATGCGTGATTATCTTTCGAGTAAGCAACTTTCCGACGATTTTGGAATATTCGGAGAACTTCACAGAATCGGCATGCACGCCCTTTTGATGTATGCTAGATCTAGAATTTTTTATATCCAAACAGAACAGATGCTGTAAACATTTCAGCAGCCACATTGGTTTCCGCGACAATTCATAATATTCGATTTTCTTTATTTTTCGGAAGATTTCGACCGAAATTCGAGTGCACGCCGAATCGTTTGTGTTATTAATACAGTCCTGCAAGATTTGAAGCAGACGCGTCGCATAGTAACGATGAATATTGAAAACCAAAGCTGGTTTTCAATATTCAAAATGCACTAACTACTTGTGTACATATTGAAGCATCAAGTACTGAGTCAGTGCCCACTATCCAAAACTTTAAGAATTCAGTTCTGCCAGTACTCAATACGTCGGTACGCAAGAACTACCTAGCGCTCAGTAGGCTAAAAGTGGTGAATATGGCCCACCTCGATTAACACGTAAATCAATGATATATGGCCCAATCCATAAATCATCGATTTACGTGTTAATCGAGGTGGGCCATATTCACCACTTTTACCCTACTTGATACTTTAATACGCACTTCAAGTACTCATGGTATTCTCCCAGCTCTCGTGAAAACTAAGAAATCGCATATTTTCGTCGGTAAAACAGGAAGGTCCAGCAGCCCCTTAAAACAACTAAAAAAATCTTTTTCAAATATAAAAAAAAAAGAAAAAAAAAAATTCGCCTGAAATGTTTCGCACAAAATCGGAGCTCGCGGGAATTGAGAGCCACTGAGCGCAGCTGCCGCGGCGGCGGCGGTATCTCCGCGTTGTCTGCTCCCTCACACCCTCGCCTTATGTAGTCCCACGTGGGTGACGGTCGAAGGGGTCGCACGGAATGAGGGTGACGCGCTGCTCTACGACGACGGGTATATCTACGACGGTCCGCGGCCGCGGGGGGTCGCCTGAAACGATCTGGTCGCTCCCGCGGCTCCTCGTTCCGGAGGATGAGAACGAGACTTCCCACCCACCGGCCATCTCCACCCGTCGCCTGCCCTCTATATCTCCGCTCTCGCGCTCTCCTCACCCTTCCCAGTCTACGTGTTTTCGCAAGAAAAAAAAGAAGAAGGAGTAAGAACTGCCCGAGAGAAAACTCGAAGACTCGCCCGTCGAGTGCTCGAACGCGGCTCTCGGGCTCACATTACGGAAAATTGCGGGTGAAACCCCGAAGAAAATTCGCCGCGTCTGCCGAAATCGGGAATTTAGCTCGGCCCTTCCCCGCTCATTCGACTACGTGGCGCAGCAGCGGCTTTCGACGATTCGCGGTTTAATGCAAATTAACTCAATGATTTATCGGTTCGGTGCCGAAACTCAAAGCCGCGGGTGGGGACAGATAAAATTATGGAGAGATGAAAATCGTTCGAGTCGTAGGTCAAGATTGTATATGTTTGTACGCCGAGCCAGCACGTGCTCGCGTTCGAGAATATAGGTTTCTCGCAGGAGAGTTTAATACTGGTGTATTTACGGATTATTATTGTTATGGGCTTCTCCCCTCTTCCTCGCGAATATGTGGGGTATGTGTTTGTATGTATATCGCGCGTCATATGATTTTTCATTCGGGAACTGTGCGGTGGAGCGCTCTCGCTGCTTTGTCTTCAATTCGCTGGTAAACTTTGTTTACCCTGCGTGGTAAAGTCGACGCTTCTCTCGCGATCTTTCTAGCGTCAAAGGCACGGTATCGGCTTTGGGAAAGAATTTTACCTTATCCGCTGTAGAGATGTGTGAAAAACAAAATCTTTAAATACAATTAAATTAATTTATTTGTTTACGATTGTGGCACACATTTTTTATATCGAGTCAAGGATGTATTTAAAATTTTTGGCGGGGACTGTATAGGTGAGGCATTAAAAAAATCAATACATTTTCGGAATGCAAAAAAGATTATAATATTTCATATCTTATCATATTATCATATGGATTAACCAAAAGTCGCGGTGACACAAGTTCAAAGCTGTTATTTGTTTGATATAAACACATTTGTTGTACCAACAAAATACACCTTTGAACGTATGTCACTGCGCATTTGCTTAATTCAACCATTTCTTTTTCTCAGTGTAGGCGAGACATTCTTTATAAAAGTCAACAAATTTTGGGAATGCAAAAAAGATTATAATATTTGATATGAAATTTCTTTCCAGCGTGAGGGCACGGCGTCGCTACGGCTGTGGAGAAGAATTTTACCTTATCCACAGCGGGGATGTGTGAAAAAAAATCTTTAAACTCAATTAAATTAATTTATTTGTTTACGATTATGGAACAATTTTTTTATATAGAGTCAACGATGTATTTAAGATTTTATGACGGGGACTGTATAAGGTGAGGCATGCTTTTAAAAAATTAACAAATTTTCTGAATGCAATAAAGATTATAATATTTTATATGAAATTTCTTTCTAGCGTCAAAAGCACGGCGAGCTGCGGCTTTGGGGAAGAATTTTACCTTATCCACAGCGGGGATGTGTGAAAAAAATCTTTAAATTCAATTAAATTAATTTATTTGTTTACGATTATGGAATAAATTTTTTATACCGTGTCAAAGATGTATTTAAGATTTTATGGCGGGGACTGTATACACTGAGAAAAAAATTCGTTGGATTAACCAAAAGTCGCGGTGACATAAGTTCAAAGCTGTTATTTGTCTGATACAAATAAATCATTGTTTTGTTAAACGATTATGTGCTTCAATTTGTTCAAAATTTGTCGATTGAAACAAACACATTTGTTGTACCAACAAAATACACCTTTGAACGTATGCCATTGCGCATTTGCTTAATTCAACCATTTCTTTTTCTCAGTGTAGGCGAGACATTCTTTATAAAAATCAACAAATTTTGGGAATGCAAAAAAGATAATAATAATTTATATGAAATTTCTTTCTAGCGTCAGGGCACGGCGTCGCTACGGCTGTGGAGAAGAATTTTACCTTATCTGCTGTGGAGATGTGTGAAAAAAAATCTTTAAATTCAATTAAATTAATTTATTTGTTTGCGATTGTGGAATAAATTTTTTATATCGAGTCAAGGATGTATTTAACATTTTTTGGTGGGGACTATATAAGTGAGGCATTCTCTAAAAAAATCAGCAAATTTTCGGAACGCATAAACGATTATGTTTCTTATCAAATTTTACGCGTAAAAAGCACGATGTCGCAGCGGCTTTGGAGAAGATTTTTACTTTATCCACTGTAGATTCACTTAAATGAATTGATATTAAAATTAATTAATATTAACTTAAATAAATTCACTTAAATTATTCTGTGTTTAGAATTATAGAAAAAAAATTAATAGCACGTCAAAGACGTACTTAATGTTGTTTGTGAGGGCCTATACAGGTGTGAAAATGAATAAAACATTTGGAATGGAAAAAAATAACAATATTTTATGTAAAATTCAAGCATAAAAAGTACGATGTCGCAGCGGCTTTGGAGAAGATTTTTACTATACCCGGTGTAGATATGCTGTAGATATGCGAAAAAAATCTTTAAATTCAATTAAATAATTTTATTTCTTTACAATTATTAACAAAAAAAAATAATATCGAGTGAAAGATGTATGTAGGTTTTTTTTTGTGTGGACTGTACAGGTGAGATATCCTTTTAAAAAAATCACCAAGTTTTTGGAACTCAAAAAAAAAAAAATTATATAAGATTCTCGCGTAGAAAGCACGATATCGCAGCGGCTTTAGCGAAGATTTTTACTTAATCGGCCGTAGAGAAATACGAAAAAAATCGTCAAATTCAATGAAATTATTCCAATCGTTTACGACTATAGGCAAAAATTTAATATCGACTCGATGAATTTAATTTTTTTTGTGGGCACAGGATAGGTGTGCCATTCTTAAAAAAAATAGGAATAAAAAAAAATCTAAATATGAAATTTTGAATAATTTCAGCCTATGGCTTTGCGTTCTCCAACATGGCTGATGAACGTGCAGAGGGGCAATAGTTTCGAGTACGCGACGCTCTTGGTGAGTTTGTTACTGGGACAGGGTTACAATGCGTTTGTGGTGAGCGGATACGCCTCGAGGGAGCAGGTTCGTTGCGATATGTCGATGCGAGCTTGTCCGTACCTGCCGAAATCGGAGGAGCGTCCACCGCCTCCGGAGCCCACGGACACGTCCAGGTACAGAATGAAACGTCCGCCGGATTTCAGGAGTCAGTTGTTGCTAGATTTGGAGGCAAAGGAGGAAAGAAAGATCGAAGAGGAGTCGGAGTGTCGAGAGAGAGAACGTCTGAAAATGTTGCTCGTATGTAGATCAATTCCGGACACCGTCCATTAATCATTCCATCGCAAAATAAATCATTTTTTATGCGCACGCAATTCTGAAAACAAAAATTCTGTCGTTTCGCCGAACGTAGACATTTTTGTCATTCTTTTTTACCATCAAATTTTATCGAATTCGCACAAATTTTAATCGCATTAATCAAAACTCCAGCATTTTTTTGCTACCATTACGCCAAAATCTATCGTACGAAATTGCGCTTCGGAAAAAAATGTCTCATTATCAGTATTTCAACATTTTTATTTAGCTATTATTACGCCAATAATCTGCGATGCGAAAGAATTATTCGAAAAAATAAAATAAAAAATCCTCACTATTACCATTTGGAAATTCTGCTATTACGAGAAAATTTATAATGCGAAATAATTAATAGAAAAAATAATCTGAACATTTCTCCATATCGGTATTTGAACATTTTTTTGCTACTATTGCACCAAAAATCTATAATGCGAAAAAATTGTTCGAAGAAAATAAAAAAAAAATGTAACCCGAATGAGTAATCGAGGTGCAATTATATATAACAGGAGCAAGAACGACCACTTCCAGACGAGTATTGGGGCAACAGAGTGCACGCGTGGGTGGTCGTATTGCCGGAAGCTGGGGGTGCGCGTGATCACGAGGTCCGAGCGCCTTTCTTTATAGAATCGACATCCGGAATGTATTATTCACTCGACGATGCAGAAACGAGTTTCTTGTATCACGGCGTCGAGAGCCTCTGGAACGATCGTAATTATTGGGTAAATATGCAACCGTGCACCGAGGCCTGTTCGGGAACGCATTGGGATTTGACGAACATCGAGCATTGGGAGCATTTGCTACCGGGGGAGCCGTGGACCATGAGAGGCATCGACGACGACGAGGAGATTGACGAGGACGTGCAAATCCAGCAGGACAAGCACTTGGACATGCCCTTTTCATATGTCGAAAATATTGACATTCATAGTCTAGGTACGAATTATCGTCTTAATCTTTTCCTCCGTGCTCTATCAGCATTTTTATAGATCTTCAATAATGAGAAAAAAAATGTGCGATATTATTACTTTTTTTTACCGCATCGTTTTATAAAAAACGCGAACTCGATTCCATAACTATACATAAAATTCCGCCTTCCGCTCCTGTGAAGTGAGTGCAGAAAGGCACTTGTGTCACTCGGTGCAAAAAAGGTAATTTTTGGGCAGCGCTTCGCGTGCGCAAAGCTGTGACATAAAATTTTGTGCGATACCCGATCAAAATCTTTTATGTAACTCATACATGAAAAGTGCTATTTTTCGTGCCTGCCAAGAGTGGCGTAATTGGCTCTTTACTCGGCGCATGCGCACATCGGGCCAATTTTACTTTATGCACGCTTCTCGTACCTTACACACGGTTTTTGTTCTTTACGTACGCTTCTCGCACTTCACGCACGCTTCTCGAACGTTTCTCGCACTTTTCGCACGTTTCTCGCACTTTCTGCACCTTTCTCGTACTTTACACACGCTTCTCGTATTTTCCGCACGTTTCTCGTACTTTACACACGCTTCACGTGCTTTACGCACGCTGGCTGTACAGTGCCACAATCCTGCACTGCCCGGAGTGGCACATTTCCTGCATTCATTGCACAAAAATATGCGATACTAGGGCCGTGTAGCGAACATCATACGAGTACTGTGAAGTGAGTCGATCTCGCTGTACTCATACCACAGAGAGCACTTGGCTTCGGCTCGTGCTCCTGTGAAACTCACGGCTTGTGTGACTCACTTCAGAGCGTGCGTATAAAGTTCGCTTTACCGCAATTGTATCAGTAATTACTATTTTCGGCGCGCGCGCGTGAAAAGCACTTATTACTATTTTATCGGTGCGCATGCGTAGCACTACTTACTATTTTATCGAATCAGAAATTACTATTTTCGCTACGCGCGCGAGAAATCATCGTATCAGAAATTACTATTTTCGCAACGCGTGCGAGAAAAGTACTGCACATGCGTAAACGCAACATGTTTTTCCTTCTCGCACTAGTGCGAGAAAGTGCCTTTCTGCGCCTACGTCCCAAAAATGAAAAGCGTGGTTTTCGTGAATTTGTTAGGAAAAATTATGTGAATCGGAAGGGTGTACAAAAGGGGAGTTCTGAATCGTGTAAATGCATTTTCACACTCATCATACCCAGAAAAAATAATTTATTTCACGGCCTGTCAAATAAACTATTATTTGGTTTAAGTAAAATATTTAGTTGATTTAAATACATATTTATTTCATTTAAGTAACTACTTACGTAATTTATATAAATATTAATTTAAATCAAATAAATACAAAAATTTCAACCAAACAAACGGTGGCCGTAAAATAATTTTTTTTCTGGGTGCAACATCTCCCTTTCTGCGCCCTTGCCATACAAATAACTAGTTATCGTAAAATTTAACATTGTTTTAATGATACTATGATAATTATTAATGAATATATTTCGATCAGATTTTGAGCGTCGTTATCCCAACGGAACGAAAACCGTTCACTTCAAGAAAACGAGAATAGATTTTTACGCCCCTTACGTTCAGATGGACGGTCTCGTACGCAAGATAACATGTTATGAAGACTACGATTACCGTTCCCCGACGCAGGTTCACGAAAATTATTCTAACAGAGCCGACAAACTCGTCGAGTCTAAAAAATTTCACGACAATTCCGTCATCGTTGATTCCTACGAGAGGGGTCGTACGGACGCTTGCAAAGGTACTAATTTGTTTATCGTCGCATTGATCGTTCCCTCGGGTGGAAATTCGTAATCAATTATTGAAAAAATCAATCGTGCGCGACGCGGAGACGAAATCCCCTCCGATTCCCTTCGGATGGGATTTCGTCTCCGTGTCGCGTCTCTAATTTGATCTCAATCGCAGAACACCGCTACTCTGCCGATGGCAACGATAGGGTCGACGAGGAAAGAACTTTGGAATTTTACGACGTAGTTCGCATCGACGGATTAGCGAGAATCGAGACAGGTCCTCTTTACCTTATCCAACACTACGTCGGCCGAAACGATTTTCTCTACTATCGGTAATTTTTTTTTCGATGAGTATGACTTATTAAGGCGACGTGAAATTTTCTCCCCCTATCGAGCTCGCTCAGTCTCTAAGTCCCAGTCTCTAAGTCCCAGTCTCTAAGTCCCAGTCTCTAAGTCCCAGTCTCTAAGTCCCAGTCTCTAAGTCCCAGTCTCTAAGTCCC
>JAPYZD010002227.1:0-19334 GCA_030522725.1 Ichneumoninae sp. B BG-2022a | reverse complement strand
ATAAAAAATAAATTTGTAAAAAATAAATTTATAAAAAATAAATTTATAAAAAATAAATTTGTAAAAAATAAATTTATAAAAAATAAATTTATAAAAAATTTTTACCTTGATGTAAATAATATTGCAATAATAATTCTTGTGTACGTAAATATGTACTTGATATCATAGGAGTATTTTTTAAAATATGAAAAATTAGAGGCCTAATTTGATTTAATTTATTATGTTGAATATATGTATAACCTAATAATAATAAATAACGATAAATCCCATGTATATTTCCAATACCAATACCCTTATATGCACCATTATTTATTAATGTTTGTATACTTAAAATAATAATACGTATTGCAGCTAAAAGTTTTGTATAATTATAACAATCATTATTATCTTTTTTATTAAATTCATTATTGAGTTTAATACAAATAGGATCGCATGGTGAACTTTTTCCAGATATTGAACATTTTAAAGAATATAAATTTCCTAATGTTGTTGGACTAATAAAAGATATTGGATTTATTAGAATTGGTAGTTTTATTTTATTTAGTGAATGAACATTACAATTATAAATAAAATAATTATTTTTTTCAAAATATTCTTCTATACAAACTTGTGCAGAATTTATACTAGAAAGTTCTGATGGTAATAATATATGACATTGTGGAAAAAATCCTTGAAATAAATCTTTTATATCTTCTAAGGCCTACAAATTTGAAAATAAAAAAAAAAATTTAAATTAAATTTTAATAACTATTAATATTTATATATTATTACCTGAAATGACATAGCTGGAAATTTAGTTGTTTTTTTACCAAAAACAATTTCTTTTAAATATTTTAAATGTGGGAATAAATTTTGAGATGTTAAATTATTTTCTTCACAAAAATTATTTACTTTAATATTTTTATCAATGTTTGTAAATAGTTCTAAATCTTTAATTGATTTAAAATTATAAAATTGAAAATTTGACAAACAATGTGATAATATATCAAATGTATATATTGTATTATTTGTATTTAATATAGGTAGAAAAATTAAATTTAAATGACATTGTAAAGCCTATAAATAAATATAAAAAAATTTTTTTTTTTTATTACATCAAGTAATGTTTTATATGGTATTTTTTTTATTTTAAAAAAAATTAAATTATTTAAAAAATCATAAAAATATTTTGTAATATTATCATTATTATTATTTAATAAATTTATTATTAAATTTATTATATCTCTAAATTTTTAAAATAAATTAATTGCTTACTTCTGTAAAATTTCACAAATATTTATAATTATATCTTTTTCTAAAAAAGAAATAAAAAAAAAAAAATTCTTACTATTAAAAAATGAATTAAATATATTTTTTCTTGAATTTTCTATAAACCAAGTTTTAACTTTTCTAGCCAATAAATCAGCTATTAAAATTTCTTTAATTGATGAATTAATCAAAGAATTTTTTAATAACTCAAAAATATAACTAAGAGAGAAATAATTTTTTTTTTCAAACCTAATCGGTAATCCTAAATCATGTAAAGTACTTGAAATATCCATTGAATCAATTATATTAATTGTCATATTTTCAAAATAATTTTCTAAAAATTTAATACGTGTATTATATAACTCATTTAAAGCAATTTCATTTGCTGAAATATTTATATGATAAATTTTTTCTGTAGAATCAATATTATTATTTATTTTATCTATTTCATATGCAGAAGATAATTCATTTAAAAAAATATCATCTTCTAAATTGTCATCTTTTAAATTCTCATCTTGATAATAAAATTGTTTTAGATTACCAAACCAATTTAAATTATCATTTTTTAAATTAATTTCATTTTTTAAATTAATTTCATTTTTTTTATTTTTTAAATATTCATAACGAAATCGAGAAGTCTGAATTTTTAAATAATAAAATCATATTAAATTTTATTTATTAAATTTTATTTAAATAATTAATCAATTTTATTTAATAATTTAATTTTAAAATAATGAAATAATTTAAATAATAATTTTTAAAAATTAAAGAATAATTAAATTTAACATTATAATAATTAAATGAATTAAGCATAATCAAATAATATATTTTGTTATAATTAATTAAATAATTAAAATAATTATTTAAAAATAATTAAATATTATGCTCTTACTATATTTTTAGGAGAATAAATTTTTTTTGAATAAATTAAAGGTAAAAATTCCATAGTGCGTCTAAATGATACTTTTTGTGTTTGTTGACATAAAAGTATTTGTGTTTGACTTAATAAACAATTTTTACCAAAAAAATGAAAATAATCAGATTTCGATTTTTTAAAAATAAAAAAAGGTTGTTCCTTCAAATTTATATATTTAAAATACTTACCTTCAATCCTAAATTATATTTTAATTTATTTATTTGTAATAAAAATATTCCATCTTTTAAAAAATCATTTATTGATTGTGAATCATAACTTTTTTTTTTAAATTTATTTGTTAAATCCAGTGGATATTTTATTATTGGCATTAATGGTTCAATTAAAAATCTAACAGTATAATAATTTATGATACCAATTATTGGTAATGCAAATTTAGAATTTCCCAAAATATTATTATTATAATTATTATTATTATTTTTATTATAGATTGAGCTTAATGATAGAGATTTTTTTGTTTCTAATGCAACATCCAAAATAGCCTGAATAAAAAATTTTATTTTTTTTATTATTATCAATTCCATACTTGATTAGATTTTACCCAGGCACTATAAACCTTTTGTGCATCAATTACTGAATAATAATCAAAATCATTTTTATTTTTTAAATTTTCTATTTTTAAATTTTCTGTATTTTTTTTTCTAGAAACTTTTCCTCCATTAATCATGGTAATTACCATTCCATCTCTAACATATAATTTGTCTAAAATAATAATTAATAAAAAAACAATTTTGTACCATTTTCAAATAAAGGTTGATATATGTCCCAAATAATTGAATAATCAATATTATCAGATGTTATCTCTATGAAACTTTTTAATATAGAAGATTGGGATAAAGCGTGAAATAATAAAACACAATTATCACGACCAGCATCATAGAAGCAACGGAATTCTCTAGAAACAATTTTTTTTTTTAAAAAAAAAATTACTTTATTAAGTCTAATTCTCTTTCAAGTTTTTCTGTCGTTGTCATTACAAAAACATGTGTATTATAATCGATATAACATCTATCAGCTGCCCATTCAAGTCTTTGATACCTAAAATCAATTTATGCATTATGTCATACCAATTGCTATGAATTTTATTTGAAATAATATTTGTTTCAAGAATTGAAGTTAACGGATGCTCGGTATATAGAACTCCCTCTTTAGAATATTTTTTTTCTAATTCCTCTAATTCAAAAAAATCTATTGAATATTCTCGTCCACCGATCAAAATATCTTGAGGGCCAAGCTCGTAACTCGTTAACATACGTCCATTAATATTTTCATATATTGATATCGCTTCATGGACCAATTCTGGTAAGACCTCTTCTTCTTCTTCTTTATCATTATAACTTTTTTTCAATTGTGAAAACCGAGATGATGTATCGCCCGTTTGCAAGCTTTGAGATTTCTCGCGCCAAGATGAAACAATTTTACGAAGCCGTGCAGAGATTCTTCTCGGAGATTGCTCTTGAGATGCATCTTTTGCATCCATTATACCTGCTCTCTTTAGATTTTTGTGATATAGTATAAATTTCGAAAACAGACATTTAAATAAAATTTGAATATAACATCCTATAAAAATGTAAAAGAAAAATAGGTTGCATTGATAGCTTCTAAGAGAGTCTGAAGCAGACATCCATCTCAAGCAAATCTGCGTATAAAGCGACCAGCTCGATTACAACACCATTGCTCCAACCGAATCCTACTTGATTTTCGTATTCTCCACCGCCACCGGAAAGCGATGAGTTAAAGTGATGATACTTTTCGTGGAAATACCCCCGATGTTTACTCTTCTTAAACTTCAAATAAGATATGCATGATGCATTGAGGTAACCATTCACGAGTTTTTTTAGGTGTTCTTGCATCTCTCGAATGGGTAAAGAAGAACCCCCTTCATTTTGAAGTGCTCTTCTCCTTCTGCTCACTTCTGCGTTCTCATTCTCTTCATCTGGTTCTATGGTTGTGAGAATGTTCTCTGCATTATAAGAAGACTCCTGACTGTTTGGCGATAAGAATGAATGGCGATTGCTACTAGATAATATTCTATTATTATCTATTTCGTTACTAAGAGGCATGTATCTCAATCTAGAGGCTAAATAGTCAACAGCAAAATGAAGAAGCGGCGGCCAAACATTTGGAGAGTCCCATTGATGTCCCGTGTAAAATTTAGTAGGTACAATTCCCCATCCACCCTTGAGCAAATCTTGATGAATCGGGACTTCCAAATGATTGCTCAATCCAGCCCAAAGTGGAACGATACTAGCTGCGGATATAACGCGTGACTGCCTTTTCATGGTCAGATAATAATCTCGCCATACTAAGCCCTTTCTGTCAAACATCAATTCCGTCATTGTGGTTGCCCGTTTATTTGCAAACTGATTGAACTTTTCGCTTATGATTTTTAAACTCTGTATAAGGGGGCCAAGCTTTTTGTATCGCTCACTTTCACGAAGATGAAAGGCTGCCTTGCTTATGAAACGCTCAAGCTTATATAATATAGCGTTCAAGTCAACCGGCAATAAATTCTGAGTTTCAAAGTCAAGAAAGAATTCTATCTTTTTTTTTTCTGATACAAACTTAGTTGTTGAGATATACGTTCCAATTTCACTTGGACTTGTTTCACCCATTATGAAACGACGTGACCAACGGGAAGAAAAGTCCCAGCCAGATTCCGCTGCCGCTCTGATCGCTTTTTCAACCTCACCTCTTTGAGATTCCGGCAACGCCTTCATAACCTTTTCATCAACACTGTATGATTCCGGACGAGGTTCGGTCACATTAGAATAATAACGATTCATGAGCTTATAATCGGACTTCAGTATATCCGCGGCGGTGAGAGGTTCGACTGACTGGGGTACAATTGAGTTTTGTTTATCTAGAACAACGACATGACCAAGTGCAGGATTCATCCAAAAACCGAGATACTCTTTCAAAAGTCTTGGTAGTGCTTGTTCTAGCAATATTAACGCTTCGTCTTTCTTTTCATTTTTAATCAGACGCTGATAAACGAGACTAACAATCTCGCCGAGCATAGGAGGCTGGCTACGATCCAGATAATAGGTTCGAAAACCATTAGGGATAAAACCAAATCGATCGATGCAAGAGAAAAAGTTGGATAAGATATATTTAGCGTCGGCAACTTTCCCGGCTGCAATAAACCCACGAGCTACCCAATACGAATCCCAGTAATATGCTTCTCCATAACGATCCCCTGGTACAATCACAGGGTATGGCATAGGGATCAAAGAAGAGCGTCCTCTAAACAGCGCGCGTGTTTCTGATAAATGAGTAGAACTGTACATGTCTCGTAATTTCGGATCGAGATAATGCCCTTTATCCCATAAGTACTTAGCAGTTCTCAAAATTGTGTCGGTTTGATCGGCAATACTCAAAATTTTTTCTTTATACGCATAAGACAATTCATTTTGCATTGTAACAGGTCGAAATTCGCGATAAAGTTGAGAATAAGCCGCTAGGGCATCCAGCGCCATATTTTTAATTCTTATTTGGGATAATACATTATCACTTAATTTATCTATTCCTTTTTTTAAAGCACTGTTGGCAATAGGTTTGAAATAATTTGGGCCGAATTCCCAGACCTTCACTTCATGTGCTATCGGATAGAAATAATTATCTAATTCTTTTGCGATAAGCTCCGACTTTTCTTTTACACTATTTATATTCGAAGCGTCTTTTTTTATGGAATCCCGATGATGCTTTAATATCTTAATTAAAGGATCCAGGTCTTTCGGCTGTGCCGATTTAAGGGGACGATCTACCCATATTTTTTCATCCCAGTGGATTTCACTGACGATACTACTGATATCATCAAGTATCCGCTGGACTTCCACAATTTTTGGCTGGGGGAGAAAACAAAATTGGAAGAATATCAAAGAAATACAACTTGTTGGGAATCACTATCTATTATTCTTACTGCGAAATTGTTGGATTCGGAACTCATTAGCTGCCGGCTCAGTATCTCCGTACTAAAAATTTCATCGGAGGTCTGATCCTTACTACGATGAGAAATAGTATTTGACGATTCTGAAAAGACTGGCGACTCATCATCAATCGCCGCTGTCCTTATCAAATCCCCACCAGTTACCCAGAAAAACAAAAATAGAAGGGAAAAAATCATATTAATGGACGAAAAGATCATTTAGCATGTCGCGCCGGCGTTGCCCCAATAGGTAGCAAACACAGCAGGTACATTAAAAAAGTTCCGTGTTTTAACTTAAGCATTGTGACGTGCTGTGCTGCCGCGAAAAAGTGCTTCTGTGTTGCAAACATCGGACGTGTGAGTGTTGGTGTAAACCCACTTTTCGAGTTATTGTTTATACGCAGTGCTTTCAGGGTGTAAGTCTTTGAGTTCGGGTAAATGTTCCTTGTTGTTCAGACTTACGTGTCGTTCTGCTGCTGGGTTCCAAGTTCTGCAGTTTGCGTTGTTTAATTCGTCATTATGAGTGTGAGTCTTATGATTTATTATTATGTTGTGTCTTGTGGAGAACTCTATAAATTAAATGTAGAACACAGTCAGGAAAGTTTAGCAGCAGAAAAGTAGATCATGTTTTTTTTTTCACAGCTTAAAACTGAAGACGCGGCTACTACAAATAATAATAATAATAACTCAGCACCAGCGCCAGCTGCTGAAGAACACGTAACAGCGCCTGCCTCTCAGTTTGTTAATAATTTTTCTTCTGCCGCTGAGCCCACTACAAATCTATACACTTCTTCTACCCCCCCAACAACAGCAACAACAGTTAATAATAATGCGCCGCCGCAAACAACCCAGACGTATTCCGCCCCAGCCTCAGGCGCCGGCAATGGTACTGCTACATTTTCTGGTTCATCGCCACCGCCACCAACATCAGTAGTAGTTGTTCAAAAATCTCCGCCCACTCAGCAAGCGCCGCAGCAACAACTCGCAAGTATTTCTGCGACTGAGCTGCTCAGCACGGTGCCATCCACTGCTGGGGCGGCGGCAAGTAGTAACTCTGAGGGGGGTAGAGGTAGGGTAGAAGTCAAATTGTTCGTTGGTAGATTGCCTAGGTCAATTGATGAGGCAACGCTAGCTCCAATGTTTGCGGCATATGGTGAAGTTGTGGAGACAGTTATTATTCGCGATAAGGCAACGGGTGCACATAAGGGCTCAAGTTTTGTAAAAATGGCTTCACTGACTGATGCTGATGCTGCAGTCAGAGCATTGCATAACATTAAGGTCATTGACCCTCAATTGGGACCAATTCAAGTCAAATACGCGAACGGCGAACCTGAAAGACTTGGTCTCTCAACTGACTCAGCACAGCCAGGAAGCGATGTAGGAAAGCTTTTTGTGGGGAGTTTGCCTCGCACTGTGGTTGATGCGGAAGTTCGTCAAGTATTTGAGCCATATGGACGCGTTGATGAGATAGTGCTCATGAAAGACTCAGCAACTGGGCAAGCAAAAGGGTGCGCCTTCGTTAAATTCGCATTCAAAGAGCACGCCATAAATGCCATAAAATTCCTACACGGACACTACACATTCCCCGGCTGTCCAAGGCCACTCGAGGTTAAATTCGCAGAGAATCGCAGGGCAGCAAGCCAGGCAAGTGCCATGATGGGAGGAGGGTATGGTGCTGCACCAGGAGGAGGCCATACTATGGGCCCTGCTGGTGGTATGCGACCCCAGCCGGTGCCAGGCATGATGCATCCACAGCCGTCAAATTTGAATCCTCGCACAGCTGCCGGATGGACAGAGTATTTTACCGCTGATGGACGGGCTTATTATCATCATGAAATTACAAAGACAACTCAATGGACAAAGCCAGTGGAGTTCGACCGCATGTTGTTAATGCCTCCAGCAGCTGTAGGTTCCCCTCCCTCTAGTGGAACGGGGGGTCCGGGAGGGGCAGAGGTGGCAGGTCCACCAGGAGCCAATGTATTCGTCTTCCACATTCCAAATGAATGGGGCCAAAATGAAGTTGTGTCACAGTTTTCTCAATATGGCCGTGTTATTAGTTGTTACGTGGCCACAGATCGAGCCACAGGGAGAAACAAAGGTTATGGATTCGTGAGCTATGACAATATCCAATCGGCTGCATCGGCTGTGCTTGGAATGAATGGATTTCCGGTTGGATCAAAACGGCTGAAAGTGTCTATCAAAACAGGCGAAGAGCAGTATGTCTCCCATCTTCTGGGAGGACAGCCAGGTATAGGTCCACAAGGAACTCATCCAGGCAATCCCAACGCAATAAACACAGGCGGTCCGGCAGCTATAGGGAGTTATGGACCTGTCGGAATGTATGGCGCCGGTGGCGGTATGCCTTATAATCGGTCATCTCCCTATTAGTTCATTTTGACAATCATTACGTGAAACTCCTGAACGATTATTATCACCCTCTTTCTTTATTAGTTTCTTTCTTTCTCTCTTTCTTTTGATTACATAATGATAATATATCAATAATATTTTCTATTATCTTTTAACACCCCCTCGACATTTTCAAGATTTGATTTAGCTTTTATGAAAAGATACCCTGTCTGTATGAACGCAAGCATCATTTCTAAAAAGCATTCTAGTTGATAGATATGTTTGTAGCCAGTCTAAGTAATTTACAAAAATTTTTCCGCCTCGAGCATTTCTTGTTGATGGCAATGTACTGTGATACAAATCAAAACATTCTCTCGGCGAATCTCTAATTGTAGATTTCCATGTTTTAAGAAACTCGTGGCGAAGAAAGCAGACTGAAAGCGCTTCTAGTACGGGTAATCTTCTTAAGAACTCAGCAAAGTACGGTCCATGTTGACATTGATTTTTTGCATTGTTATTTTTTGGAGCACCAAAAGGAAGATAATTGATCCAAACTTCAAGATCGACATGGAATATAGGAATATTATTTATTTCTATTTGTTCGTCTTTTTGTTTTGTAGTAAATTGATCTTTGGAGATACCACCGTATATAGGAACATCCTGAAGGGTCAAACATGTCATATAAGCTTCCCAGCGTTCTACAGTAACATTTCGATTTATGGCTATAGTCGTGGAAGTTTGTTCAGTTGAAGTTTTTTTCATATTATTCTGATATACAAATTTAATTGGTAGTTTTTGTCTTAATCCTTCAAATTCTTGTAAAGTCGATTCTGCTATAGCTGCTACATCGTCTGTACCATAAGCAACAGCATCTAGTAAATTTTTAAATTGGCTTGCCTAGAAAAAATCAAAATAAGAAAAAAAATTTAAAAAAAAAAAAAATATTTATTTAAAAAAAAAAACTTTTTATGATGAACAAAAATAATCAATTTTTGATATATAATCCTTACTTGTGCTTGAAATATTAAATGTAATGCACGATCAACTAAATACCATTGACTTGATTGTAATCTTTGATGAAGTTTTAACGATTCGATATTCCAATGTGACATCATACCAAATGGACTTGGTTTTGGATGAGGTAAATCAATTTGTTTATATTCATATATAGATTTAATTTGATTATAATTATTTGGTCTCATTCTTACTGAAACAATAATTATTTTTACTTGGAGCAGTCTTTTAGCTTCTATACAATGAGCAGCATCTCCAACCCAACGTATTTGAACATTTAAATTTCCATTATCATCTAAAAGAATAAAAATAATAATAATTAAAATGATTATAATAAAAATAACAATAATAAAAATAATTATAATAATAATTAAAATAATAATAATAATTAGAATAATTAAAATCATAAAAAAATAATTATAATAATATATAAATTAGAATAATTAAAATAATAAGAATAATATTTTCTACCTGTCATTGTATTCTCTTCAATTTTTTGTACTTCTTTATTTCGTGGAACCGTAAAATAAACTTCTGCAATTAAAGGAGCACTTGGTGGTATTGATGGTGGCCAACATTTAAATGGAGGTGTTATAACTTGTCCTATAGGTTCTATTGGGACTCCTGAATGTAATGGTAACATCCATCGTCGTGGGCGATCAAACCCCCAACAATTTGAAGGTAAAGAGAAAACATCTACTCGAACTTCGGCTCTATAAGGATATTCATCACCTTGAAAAAAAAAAAATAAATATGTTTTTTTATACCTTTTTCAACAACATGAGCCGCATAAGGCACTTTTTGAAATTTCCATATACGTGCCATTTCTGTAATAACACGTATAAATCTTTTATGTTGTCGTAAAATAACTCCATCAATAGAACTTATAATTGATTCTAAGAAAAAAAAAAATTTTATTTAAAATTTACCAGTCATTTTCATAAGTGGTATAGTAAGCTGTCCACGTTTAACCACAGCAACAGCTAGATCATTCCATTGATCCTCTGGTGTAAAAACTTTAACAGATGGTTGAAAAGAAAGTTGCTAAAATTAAAAAGATATAAATAAATTTCTAATACCTGAATATTATTAGAAGATTCTAAATTAGCAAGTCTTAATAAATCTTTTAAAATAACAAGTTCTCTTAAAGCTTCTCCTTTAGCTAATTCACATTTAAGCCATTTTTTGCTATTACGAAAAACAGGATCTTGTTTCATACGTGTATTTCTAATCTCAGAATCAATTACAATAAAAAACTTCTCAACATTAGATTGTAATGCTTGAAGAGGTGCTAATAGACTTTTTGTTTGACGTTCACTCTTTAAAATAATTATATATTTTAACCTTACTTGTAAAAGTTTTTCATTAATCAATTCAATTTCTGTGGTCTAAGTTTTTATATTTAAAATAAAAATAGCATACTGATTTTTTATTTTCTTTTTTTTCAATTTCTAAAGATGTGGGTTCATATATTGGGAATCCATTTGGTAGTATCTTAAGCAATCGAGAATCATAGGGTGGAACTGTCCCATAGGGTTCATAATTTGTTGAAATATTAATTATTTCATCATCTTCCATTTTGTGCCTCTAGGCACAGTAAATGAAAGATTGTCATCGTCGGTAATTAAAAAAAAATTATATAATTATTAGTCTTGCTATTTGGAGATCATATATTATAAATCAAAGACGCTTAAATTGTTACATTGATTTAGCTGGAAATATATTGAAGAAAGTAATTTAAAAATTTTTTTTTTTATATTTTAGCCAATATGTTATCAATTAGCAAAAATAGATGAAGAATATTTAACAAATTTAGGAATTTCAAGTAATTCTATTTTCATAATTATTGTTTAATTTAATTTTTTAATTCTTAAAATTTAAAAAAAAAAATTATATTAAAAAAAAAATTTGACTTTTTTTTTTTAAATTTATAATTTTTTTTTTTTAGATGAAGGTAATGAAAGTTCATTAGAAAATAAAATAAAGTTTATAAAGCCATATTCTGATATATGGTCTGAAGATTTTTTAGAATTTTCACATTGGTATTTGCCTTTAAGTATAATTAGGTGAATTTTTTTTTTTTAATAATTATTCTAGTATTTATAAAAAACAAAATATATTAAAATTATATGAATGGCAAGCTGAATGTTTAAAACTAGCATTAGGAAATCAAAAATTTGGTATTTTCTTGAATTTATTGAGATTAATTTTTAGAAAATAATTTAAATGTTTTCCATTCTATTTTATATGGAGCTCCTACTTCGGGAGGTAAATCTCTTGTCGCAGAAATATTAGCAGCAAGGTAAAAATAATTAATTTAAAAAAAAAATATTGAATTTAATTTTTAAAAAAAAAAAAATTAAATTTAATTTTATTTTTAGAATGATCTTATTTAATGGTCGTCGTGTTTTAATGGTATTACCGCATGTATCATTATGTATTGAAAAAATTGATTATTTAAAAAAACTTTTTGGTCAAGAATCTGTAGGATTTCGTATTGAAGGATTTTATTCATTAGAAGGTATTTTTTTTTTTAAAATATTTAAAATAAAAAAGGATCTGCTGCAACCTGGAATTCTGATATAGATATTGCCGTCTGTACAATAGAAAAAGCAAATGCAATCTTAAATCGATTATTAAGTGAACTAACAGAAGAATGTAGATTAAAAAATGAAAATAATATAAAAATTAATTTACCTTCATTATTTAATTTAATTGGAATGATAATTATTGATGAAATACATTTAGTTGGTGATGCTCATAGGTAAAATTTCTTTTTTTTTTTTTTATAATCTAATAGAGGTTTTTTATTAGAATTATTATTAACAAAAATTTATCGATTAAGTTTAATAATTAAAGAAAAGATTAATATAAAAATTATAGGTTTGTCTGCAACATTACCTAATCTTAATGAAGTTAGTTTTATTTAATTGTACATATATTACTAGTTTGGGACTTGGCTCAAAGCAAAAGTATTTCAAACAGACATTCGACCTCTTCCTTTAGATTTATTTTACAAATATAAAAATAAGGTTAAAAAAAATATTTTATGAATTAATTAGGTTATGAAACTTCCTGAAACATTAAAGATTGAGAGGAAATTGCCACCAAATCATTTATGTATAATTGATCCTTCTACATTACAAAAAAAAGTCGCAATAGATTCTGAACATCTTGCTTTCCTTACATGGGAAAAGTTTAAAGTTAGACAACAAACATTGATATTTTGTGCAACCAAAGAATGGTGTGAAACAGCGTGCACACTTCTTACAAAGTAGGTTTTGAATTTCAAAATTTTTTTTTTCAAGGCTTATACCCTTTTATCAATCTCCAAATCTCTTGTTTGTTGATGCTTCAGCGGCAAATGCATCACCACGCAATACTTATAAGAAGTTTGAGTCTCCGGAACTAGTGCCTGAGGAATTATTTATTAGTCAACTATTACAGACAAACGATGCTACAGCACGGGCAGAATTGCAAGAAATATTAATGCAAGCAGCCTCAACAAAAGCAGATTGCAGCAAGATATTGCTTGCCGGAATTTCTGTAGGAATTGCATATCATCATGCCGGTAAGATTGCACGCAACGACTATGCACGCACAGGCATGACAGCAGAGGAACGTCAAGTTATTGAAGCAGCCTATCGGAAAGGCACACTTTTAGTACTATGTGCAACATCAACATTAGCTATCGGTGTAAATCTACCCGTATGCCGCGTTATATTTCGATCAATTCAGGTTTAGTGCGTGCAACGATCAAAAACCTTTTAGATTGGACGCGAGGAATTGGATGCTTGTAGATTTCGTCAAATGGCTGGTCGAGCTGGTCGTAAGGGCTATGATTTGAAGGGCGAAGCCATCGTCATGTGCTCAACTCCCGCCGAGGCCGCGAGGACTTTGAAACATCTGAATGCAAGAGTGGAAAATGTAATTAGTGCTCTTACGGGTTTGAGGATGGCACGGTTTCTTTTGGAGATCATAAACTTGCAATTAGTAGATTCTGTTGCTGATGCATACAAAGTTGTGATAGAAGACTCCTTTCTGGCGCATCAGGTTGTTATAACCTTACTAATAATAAATTTGTCCAGATCTCAAATCTAGAAGGAGAAGCTTATGAACTTTCAAGAAAAAAAGTCGCAGATGATTTTCACCTCTCTCTGAAATATTTATACGCAAATGCTCTAATTGTGTTTCATCAAACCAGTGCACATAATAATGACTGTCGATCGCCATGTTTAAAGTTAGAACTTACAGAGGACATGGGATTCAGCGATGAATATGCGATTAGGGAAAATGTATTTACGTGTACGCCATTGAATTCTTTTAAACCGTTCAGCTCAATTATTGTATTATCACAGTTCTTCTCTGGTACAGCCAAAAACATACGAGACATACTTAAAAGAGATTTTGCATCGGAATGCAAAGCGTACGTAAGAGTTTTCGGAGGCGCCTCGCAAATAGACGCAAGCAAAACAGCATACAAGAGCATCAACAGTTCGCAGTCGTCTATTCTTGTTCCGCTTTCTATTTTGCGTTTACGTGACACGAAGTTTCTCAAAAGAAATCAAAAAGAGTACGAAGCAACTGAAAAATTTGAGCCTGAACTCAACGTAGTTGATCTCATGCATTCAAAAGTTCGCGGCACTCTATTAGGCTCTGCAATTGTTGAATCTTCGATCTCTGTCAGTGAGGGAGTTGAAGTATTTGCAGATCTTTTTCGCACATTTAAATTAGGTGCGTCAAATAATCTCAGTTTTAAGCATTCGAAAAGCAACTTAAGGATGTATTATTTTTTCACAGGTTTGCATCTAAGATCTGAATTGCAACTTCTTGTTTTGGTGTCTCCTCTGTGTCAATTTCCAAGAATTCCTTGGGTTGAGTTTGGCATCATGCTCAGTCGCATCAATCGGAGAACTCAAGTTGTAGCAAACTTTTTCGGAATAACGCGTGATTTTGTGGTCAAAGTCAGTTGGTTAAGATACCGATTAATTCATTTTCTAGATATCTCAACAAAATATGGTTCGCCATGACGATTGTCAAAAAATGCACGAACAGTGGTTTTGCGGCAAGTATGTACTCATTGATGTGCAAACCTCATCAGATTGAGTGCAGCAAACCTTCATTGGAGTCATCAATTGCAGAACCACAGAAGATTCTTTTGTGCATTAGTTTTGATGGATATATTGCACGAAGTTTCTGTAGCAACAATTAGTCGACAGTAAGTGATAAAAACTTGCTGCTTTTCTTGAGCATTTTTTGCAGCAATATTAGTAATTTTCAGCTTTCGCGTAGCCACTGGGGAAATTCAGGCACTTAAACAGCGTGCAACCACAATGGCAGGATTACTCGCTGTCTTTTGTTCAAAACTTGGATGGTAATTAATCGATAAATACATCTTTCATGGCGGACCTTCTTTCATGGGCGGGTGTGAATTGATTATAAAAGTTAATTCAAATTGCGGATTACAGAAAATGCAAATTTTCTGATGCTCAATTTTCTCTGCAGGTGTGAATTTGCTAATCTATTGAGAAGATTAGGGAAAGAGCTTCAGAAGGCATACTACTCCAAAGCTGTCAGTTCAGAGTTATTTGAGATAGAATTAATCCATGTGAGTTTTTTCACAAATAGAATAATCAAATTTAGTCTCGGCGATGCGAAGCATTGACAGGGGCAGGTTTGAACTCAATAGATTCCCTGGCTAATGCCTCGTTGGAAACTATCAGTGCAGTGAGAAAAATACAAAGGATTTTGGGACATTAGGCTTTAGAACCCTTGTATAGATATGAAGGGGCAAGTGCTGATTCAGATTTAAATATTGTTAGAAGACAGAATAGATTAAAAAAAGCATTGGCTTTTAAATTACAAGAGCGAGCAAAAGAAATTCTCGATCAAAAACTTCAAGTATGTTCAATTCTTGATTGAATTTTTCAGCAACATGATGAGATAGAGACTAACGAAATATTTCCGTAAGTTTCGTCTTTATTACACACACTATCTAATAAAATTTTTTCAGAAGCGACGAATACGATTAAAAAAAATTTTTTTATTGAGAAAAAATTTCAAGCTGTTTATATCAAAATAAATACTTTTGCTCAAAATTTAATTAATTTTTTCATTTACAAAATTTGAGTAGTATATAGAATGATTCAATGCTATCATCAAAAATTTTCAAAAACATTTTATTTTAAAATTAGTCGCAAAATTGTCAATATACGCTATAGTTCCAAAATATCAAATTTAAGCTACAGAGCCAAACTACTAATTTTCAGCTACAGTCCCAAGCTAGAGTCCCAAATCATAAAGTACCACCAAGGTTCCTAATGATTAAATCGAGTAATTTTATCTCAAAAAAAATTATTTATATCTAAGCTTTAGATGATATTTAAACCAATTTAAGTTTGAGTTAAAAATAAAGAATTTTATTAAAAAAAATAAAAAACTTTTTAAATTAAATATGTAGTTTCCAATAATATTGATTTAAAGTCAAAAATTAAAGAATAATAAAATAATAGTATTTATAATAAATAATTATTATTATTCGTAAATTATAATTATTTTAAGGAGTCATAATAATTAAACATGAAACTTGATTATTATAATTAATGAAACATAATAAATATTAATAAAACATGTAATAAGTTTGTGGAAAAAAAAGTAGACAACAAACAAATATAAAAAATATAAAAGAAAATAAACTATCATTATGTGGTATACAACACGTTATGAAGGTTTTGATGATCCCAAACATTCAAAAAGAGGTCCTGCAGGTTTTTATACCTTACAAGGTGTATTTTCAGGTTTATTAAGAACAGGAATATTATTAGAAATAATTGGAATAACTGGTTTATTGATTTCATATTATGTTTATGAAGGTACAGAACTATTTACTTATGATTTGAGATTTACAACTGAAGAACAGAGACAACAATTTGGTTTTAGATTATGTTTAGGAATATTTACAGGAATTTATTTAATAGGCGGTTTAAAAATTTTATTCTTTCAAACTTTACTTGCTGATGATGCTTCATCAACGAGAGGTTATAGGGCGGGAGCTAAATTTCTCGGAAATGCTGCATTTTTTGATGTCGTATCATCAACTATACAATTGATTATATTTATTTATATGGGTACTAAATATGATAAAGTATGGTGGAAACAATTTTCTTCTGGTGGAGTTGAATGGTTATTCAGTTCTTTATGCAGATTATTACATGCTTTTGCATTAATTTATTATGCTTGTTCTTTATTTTTACTTGAAGTTTATCATGATCAAGGTACTAATGATTGGCATGGGGTTTTAAATTGTTTTTTTTTTACTGCCACGGGTATTATAGGTAAGATACTGTAAAAATTTTTTTTTTTAAAGAAATTGCGGTTCTAATGACTGGTAATCCAGCAATACCTGTTGCATTGAATTGGATTTCTTTAATGTCTGCATTAATCTGGGCGATGGCGTTTGAGCAAGAGGTTAACGCGACCGGCCCCTTATTAAATGAATCAGAGCTAACTAATGAAATTGAATCTCAAGTTGAAAAGTTTGCACGAATTAGTCCATATTTAAATCAATAAAACTTAATTATCCCTAAATCAAATGCATTGACGACGCATTTCACATTTTGTAACATTTTTGTACTAGTTTTAAAAAACATTATTATGTCGGGAGTTTGACAATTACATTTTTGCAATGTTCTAAAAAACTGCCGCAAAACTTGGCGGCGTCGCGCTATAAATAAATTCATAACATTTATTTGGCTTCTAATTTGATATAACCACGAGATAATCTTGCACCATTAGTCCAAAATCTGTAATATTATGTAATGAATATAAAAATGATACCTATCAAAATATGAACTTTGTTTATCATAATTTGAAGGAAGACCCTCATATATGGATAATTCTTGCCCAGTATAATAATCTTTTAAACATAATAAAGATTTAATTATGCATTTTAAATATATTAGATTGTCCGACACTATGAAAATTATAGCTCTATTCTGTAAAATTCTAAATATCAATAAAAAAAATTTTATCATACCTGTGTAAATTTCTAAAAAATTGAATTGAAAGAAGATGATTTGGATGATCAAAATAAGGAGGAGGCTCAGGAAAATTTATATACACCTAATTTAATATAAATTATATAATCTTACTTCATTAAAAATTTTTGATTGCAAATTATTTTGAATTATTTGATTTGCATCTCCCCCAATAATACATAAATTTTCAATATTATTTAATATACATCGTGAAAGTATCTGAAAAATATGTGAAAAATAGTAATTATTTTTTTAAAAAAATTTTAAAAAATAAATTTATTTTTTACTTGATATAAACGATCATGTCGTAATTCAACAGATACCCAATTTACACTTTTATTTATTAAAGCTTGATTTAAAATCCAATCACCCGTACCACTGCAAATTTCTAATTTATATGAATTTTGATTATTTACAAATATTTTATTTAATATTAATTGTCCATTACATAAAACTTTTGAATATATTTTATTAATAAAAGATAATTTATCTTCAAAGGAATCTCTTTTAATATAATTACCCAAAATTAATAAATTTTCAATATTTAATAAATTATCATTTATTAATAATTTATATAATTTATCATTTTTTATGAAATCTGGATATTCATATTCTTTATGTGATACAAAAGTATTTTGATGACGAAAAAAAAAAAATCTTTTAATTATTGATTTTTTTTTTTTTATTTTAAAATTTTTACAACTATTTTTAATTTCTTTAATATATCTAATAATTTCTGTATTTTTATGATTAATAAATTTATTTGAATTTAAATTATTATTTTTTGAATTATAATTAATTTCTTTTGAATTAATTTCTTTTTTAATTAATTTTTTAGATTTTTTAATATTTATTTTATAATTATTATAATCTTCTTTTAATGCGTAAGCAATACTTATATTTAAATAAATATCCGGTATTAAAAGATTTTCGTATTTTTGTAAAATTTCATTAACTATTTCAATTTGTTGAAATTCGCATAATATTTTAATAATCATTGAAATTGAATTGGAATCTAAATAATCAAATCCAATTAAACGATATAAAATCCATGTTGTTAATAAATCACCAGACTTTATACAACCTCTTAATAATGTATTATTATTATTATTTTTATTATTATTATTATTATTTAATTTATTTTTTAATAATGGATAAAATATATTCCAAGCTTCTTTAATCATTAAAGAATTACATAAACCTTTAATAATTGTTGTATATGTAATTATATTGGGACTTATAGGAATTTTGGGACATAACCAATTATTATTTGAATTCTTGGACATATTATTAAATATAAATAATGCTTTCATAATCTCATTTGATCTTACAAATGCATTAATTAAACTTGTATATGTTATTACGGTTGGATTTAATTTTTTTTCTCTTAATTCATGAAAACATTTAATAACATCACCAATTTTTTTTTCATCACCTAAACGACAAATACGTTTATTAATATCTTGTAATTTTTCTGTTGATGAACGTTTCATTATTTTTTCGGCAACAGGTTAGTTAATCTATACAATCGCCTAAAAAAATTTTATAAATTCCCTCAGCTAATAATTTTATATTTTCATTATATAATCGCCAATATTGTACAGCTTGATCAAGAGTCTAAAAAAAAAAAAAAAAAAAAAAAAAAAAAAAAAAAAAAAAAAAAATTATTTTTTTTTTTTTAAGTCATTAATAAAAATTTGGAAAAAGATTTTAATATTTATTTGAACTATCAAGGAATTTGTGAAGATAATCAAATTATACAAAAAAAAGTAATTTACATTTATATTTAAAAAAAAATTTTTTTTTCAAATTTTTTTTTTTAATTTTT
>JAPYZD010002226.1:0-16676 GCA_030522725.1 Ichneumoninae sp. B BG-2022a | reverse complement strand
ACTAATTTTACATAATAATAATAATTTCAAAATGTTATTAACAAATTGTTGAAAAAAAAATTGTTCATCAAAATATGTGGTAACTCAACTTTTTTTTTAATGTAAATGATTCGTTCACTTTTCGAAATACGTATACATTTTTTCAGATTTTTATCTTTATTTTGACTTTTGCACATTTTTTCATGTAAAATACAAGAAAAATCTTCTTTGCAATTCTTGCCCGAATTTCTCGAATTTAAGCAAAATGAACACCACTCGCTCCAACCTCCTTAATGTACCAGTTTTTGCATAAGAACTTCTAGTCCGGTATATTCATTTTTCAACTTTTCTTTAACAGTCTTATGGCCCTGACAAGTACCTCGATAGTAAACTCGTTGTTTTTTAAGTGTTGAGCGCAAATATCGCCGAAAGCCTTCAAATCCGTGTCGGAAGAGTTTCTCATGTAATCCACGGTCCAATGGAAATCGTGAATATTAACGTCGCTGACGAACCAAGGTATTCGTTTGACGTAGAATCGTACTTTCTGAGCGAGCCCGTGAGCAACGAGGAACGCGGCAAGGCAGAGATCGGTGAAAAGCTCGTATCCCGCGTTGTCCAGGACGATATCGACGATCGTCCGATCGATTGCTCTGTTCGGCTTGTTCAGCACGTCCCAAACGATCTTCGTATCGTCGATGAGAAGATCGCCCTCGAACGAATCCAGCAACTCGACGGGATTCCCTACGGAATTGCTCTCGGCTCCGCCGCTCAGTGACAAATCGCATCTGTTGCCCCAAAGATTGAGCTTCAATAATTTGACCAACTCGTGCTTTCGTTCGGCTGTCGAGACGTTTTCCGTTCTCCTCAAGAGACCCATCGCGTGACGCACCAGCAGCGTTATGCTGTTCAGGGAATTCTTGAAACCGTTCTGCTTCTGTCTCTCGAACGGGTCGTAAGTCGCGAGCGACTTTCTGAAACGAAAAATAATCCTACATAATCATATCGGATAAAATCTCGGCTATGAAAAGAAATCCTATCTTTGCGAATTGCAAAAAATATAAGGTCTGTGAGTTCAAAATCTTTGCACAGTGAGCCGATATTCTCAAACGAACTTATGTCAGAATGGGAGCTTAATTGATTCTTCTGTACATGTAGCATTTGTTCAGCAGTCACACGGTATTGAACCAACTGAGAACCGAGCCTTCAAGTTTGGCCAAAATAATTTCATAGACCAATTTCGTCTATAAAAAAAAATCCTATCTCTGCGGATTGCAAAAAGTGTAAGGCCTGATAATCCAAAATCCTTGAACAGAAAATTTTCCACCCAGAGCCGATAGTCCCAAACAAACTTACGTAAGAATGAGAGCTTGATTGATCCTTCTGTACATGTAGCACTCGCTCAGCAGCCACACAGTGTTGAACCAAGTGAGAGTGCAGCCTTCGACTTCGGCCCTGACCTTCAAATATTCATTCCACACAGCGGCGTCGGCGTCGGCTTCGCTGTGAGCCAGGGAGAGCGGAGCCAGTGGTTTGTTGGTCATGAGTTCGCTCTTCAATCTGCTGAGACTGCCTATGACTTGTTTCAGTTCTTCCGGAGCCGCCTTCAATATCGTTCAGAAAGTTTTAGCAAAACAAAAAATGCAGGCATCAACTATACGTTCTCCGGTTACAGTTACGTTACTAACATCGCCAAACTTTCGCACGATCTCCTCTTTGTCACGGCTCATCGTGTCGATGACTCTCGTCAAGATAACCGGCAGTCTGTCCTTGATCGTCGTATAGGCAAAGCTCCTGTAACAACAATGTTTTTCATGACTCCGAATATATTCGCACAACACCAAATTTCATCATTGGTAAGTCTATATTATGAAAATGTCCTAAAAATTTCAAACCGAAGCTTTGTTTTCAAATAACATCGATTCAGTTTCGACTTCCGGCATTCTCGAGTACGAAGACTCAGTATTGTGGGCTTAAATTTTTATTTTTTAAGTATTCGGCATCGAGACGTTGCTGTGTCTCCCAAAACGCACACGTTGGGGAAGAAAAAAAAAATGCTGCGCTTATAAAATTTTATTCTCAATCTGAAGGGCGATAATTGCACCTGAAGATTTATATGTAAAAAAACATACGAGCGATATCCGCGTACGAGCTTAAAAGCTTCTGGGGAGAAAATGAATGTGTGTCAAATAGTTTGCACTTGATCAGTGAATGATAAATTGAATGAAACTAATGAAATGTGTGCGATGCAAAACATAGCCGTTACAGCTCGATGAAATTTAGCCTCATGCTGATATCTTCAGGGTCATTTTTTCTTAGGTTATGTTACGACGAACAAAAATAATTCGCGCGAGACAAAGTTTCGACCTCACTTTTTGTAAGCACCGGAGAGATGCACGCCGAAAGGTGGCTCGATGTCCTGCAGACCTTGGATGTCCATTGAGTTGTTCAGGTGGGACATTTCGGTGATGTTTTTTTACCGAGCAATGTCGACACCGACATCCGGCGAGCGATAACTGCGGCCCAGCTGATCGAGAAACAAGCAGACGACCAAGCCCGGCTTCGCAAGCTCTCGACGCCAAGGCCGTTCGCGTTGTAGCGGGGCGAATATTTTCCATCGCAAACACGAGACACTCGCGATAGTTGCGCAGTGACGATGCAAAACGAGATTGTTTACGATGCACCACGTTTTATCGGAGCGGCAAGATCAGAGGGCATATTTTACTTTGGAATTTCTGTCGAGTTATTCGAGGTAGCGGGCGGCTGATCGAAGCCTGACGGTACTACTTGCTAGAAACCACGTGCTACCGGCGCAGACGTTTTTCTTGTACTCTTGTGTTGAGAGTACAGGAGTTACTTACGTGGCTCTATGAATTCGAAATACGTCACTTCCGGTTTGAAAATATCATTTTTCTACCTGAAGGGACGTAATTCCGATATGACGTCACTTCCGGTCGAAAAATGAGGTTTTAAACCTGAAGTGACATATTTCAGGTATGACGTCACTTCCGGTTGAAAAATGAGATTTTAAACCCGAAGTGACATATTTCAGGTATGACGTCACTTTCGGTTAAAAAATTAGGTTTTAAACCGGAAGTGACGTATTTCTGGTATGACAACACTTCCGGCCGAAAAATGAGATTTTTAAACAGAAAGTGACGTATTTCTGGTATGACAACACTATCGGTCGAAAAATGAGATTTTCAAACCGGATGTGACGTATTTCAAGTATGACGTCACTTCCGGTTGAGAAATGAGGTCTTAAACCTGAAGTTACATATTTCAGGTATGACGTCTCTTCCGGTTGAAAAATGAGATTTTAAACCTGAAGTGACATATTTCAGGTAGGACGTCACTTTCGGTTGAAAAACTAAGTTTTAAACCGGAAGTGACGTATTTACGGTTTGACAACACTTCCGGCCGAAAAATTAGATTTTTAAACAAAAAGTAACGTATTTCTGGTATGACGACACTATCGGTCGAAAAACGAGATTTTCAAACCGGAAGTGACGTATTTCTGGTATGACAACACTATCGGTCGAAAAATGAGATTTTCAAACCGGAAGTGATGTATTTCAGGCACGATGTCACTTTCGGTCGAAATATGCGATGTTTAAATCGGAAGTGACGTCAAAAATAAAATAAAAAAATGTTTTTCTGGAATTTATCTCGTATGCGGACAGTGACAGAGACGCGTGAATTAGGGAACACAGAGAAGTCGGTAAAAGAACGTGTGTGATACGTCTCAAATGTATTTGTAATTTATCTTGAATGCAGACAGTGACAGAAGTGGATAAATTAAGGAACAGAAGGTACAACGGTTTGGAACCGATGGCGATATTATTGAAAAGTAAAAAAAACAAAAAAAAAATAATGAAATAAAGTAAGACGCGAACCCGGGTTCCGGAAATGATCAATAACATGCGTCAGTGTGCTTTGGCACGTAGCAATGATATAGAAAAAAGTGATTACGGCTTATGTTCATTCTTAAGCTCGCTCAAACTATTTGACAAAAATTGAATTCGGTTCGGAGGTCACCGAGTCATCGTTTATCACCGCTGTGATAATCGGGATCCGTATAAGCATTGATCGATCCGTATTTCCCGATGCAGTGCCAATGCTCGTCTTTTCTGCTCAACTCTTCTGCCTTGCCGGGTTCCAGGCCGACGCAAAGGTCCGACTTGAGAGTTCGCAACGTAACGAGATTGGTGGGTCGAAAGTCAATACGCCGCAGTACGGTCTTCAGTGTCGTGGTGTGCTCCCAATTGACGTCGCCGATCAATTTACGATGATTTAGATCGCCCTTTACGATGATCAGCGAAGCCTCCGACAGTTTGCCGTAGAGAGCCGGCGATTTTTCCTTCATCCGTCCGAAATCGTACGGCTCCGTCCAGAAAGATTCGATCTGAAAGAAAACGATTGAGGATTTTGAAATCATTTGACAAATATTTTATATCTTTTAGTTCTTCCGAAATATTCCTGGAGTACAGTAGAACCTCGATTATCCGAACAACCATTATCCGAACCCTCTGTTATCCGAACTGCCGCTGGTTCGGATAAAGTTTCTATTATCCGAACAATTGCGCGAATTTCTTGTATTTTTATATTGTTGCGCGCCAATATATTGTTGCACGCTATAAACAACAAGCCAATTCAAGAACGCCCGAGCTCACACACAGAAAAAAAATATCATTGATTCAAGTAAAATTTGCTTGCGGGCTGCCAATGAACAAAAAATGTTGTTTCAGTTCTACTTTCAATTCGTTCAATTTTATACCGGAATGAAACGATAACATATCACTTTGCCAGTTTTGCCGTCATTGTTACAATATCGTATGGAATTGTAAGAATTGAAAATAGAATTGAAACAAACATTTTTTTCTTTGGCAGCCCGCAAGCGAATTTTTTTCAGTGCATAGACTCACACAGCGGTACCGTAAATGCACGCCAGTCGTATGCACAGTATTTATGAGTTTCTCAGCCGAGGAAATATGCACGTATTCAAAATTTATTTTCGTTAATCTCATAACAGTTCTCGTAGTTTAGTGCGTTATGGATTCAGCGTCCAGTCCTTCGACCTCTAAACGTAAGCATAATGTACTTACGCCGGAAAAAAATTAGAAACGTTTTTGAAGCTCGATAAGGGAGAGATGAGCACATTGTTAGCGGCCTCGTATGATATTTGTAAGTTAACGATCTCTGACGTTAAAAAAATGTTGCTGCAATAAGATGTACAACTCTCTTGCCCCAAACGAAAACTGTAGATTTCGTGATGAAGGTTTGAAGTTATTTAAGATATGTGGGTACTGTAATTTTTTCGATATGTATCACGCTATTTCGCTTAACACAGTTTGACTACTCTGTTATCCGAATTTTCGTTAATCCGAACGAGCTCCGGTCCCAATTGGTTCGGATAATAGAGGTTCTACTGTATATGAAAAATTATATTTTTAAATATTCTGTCAATATATTCCAACGAAACGTTTCTTAACTACGTCGGAAACACACTCGAGCTCTCAATACGTCTGAAATATTTGTGTAACGTAGTAAGAAAATATTTTTTAACATTTTTCAAATTCAAGTTTCCATCGAAATATTTCTACGAATGTTGACGGGTTGAAATGTTCAAAAAACATTTCGGAAATATTTTCAAAATGTTTTTAACCCGTCATGATTAAAAAAAAATATCGCTGGAATATTTTCAATATCACAAAAGCGTATTTTTGAAACTTTTCTAAAAGGCATTGCCGAATTTTTGTCTTCAATAAATCGTTGATTTGGGGCGCGACGTACCTCGATTGTCCAGTCGTTATGCTTCAAGTGCTCAGCGCATATGTCGCCGAAATGTTTTAAATCGTTGTCGGAAGAGTTTGTCATGGAGTCGATTAGCCAGACGACATCGTGACGATTTACGTCACTCACCAGCCACGGCATTCGTTTGACGTAGAATCGCACTTTCTGCGCTAGGCCGTCGGCCACGATGAACGAGGCTAAGCAAAGATCCGTGAAGAGCTCGAAACCCGCGTTGTCCAACACGATGTCGACGATTCTCGTGTCGTTTATTTTTTTAGGCTTGCTCAACACGTCCCAAACGATCTTCGTATCGTCTATCAGAAGATTCTCCTCGAATGCGTTCAACAGCTCGAGGGGATTCCCCGAAGAATTTATTTCCGCTCCAGCGCTCAAGGAGAGATCGTACTTGTTGCTCCATAAACTCATCTTCAACAATTTTACGAATTCGTCCCTGCGTTCGGTTTCTGAAGAGTTGTGCACTCCGCTTAGTAGACTGTTCGTGTGCCTCGCCAGAGTAGTTAAACTGGCCAGGACCCGAGTGAAACTGTCTCGTTTTTGCTTCTCGAACGGATCGTAGGTTTTCAGCGTCGTTCTGGAAAAAAAATTATAACATTTTTTTAAACCTAAAAAAAATCAATTAGATAACACGATTGCGCAACATTATTAATGCCATATGATCTCCGATAATGAATCGATAAATGAACTATGTGATACAAGAAATGCTATTATAAAAAAACTTAATTGTATTTTTTTAACAAAAAATAAAAATTTTGGAACGCAATTGCGTAATACAGCTAGTGTCATACAATCTCCGATAATCAAGCGATAGATAAATTATGTGATAAAGAAATGCTATTATTAAAATAAAACTTAATTCAATTTTTTAAAATAAAAAATATAAATTTTGGAATACAATTGCGTAATACGGTTGATGTCATACAATCTGGGATAATGAATCGATAGATAAAGATGTGATAAAAGAAATGCCATTATAAAAAAAATAAAATTAATTTTGTTTGCACCTACAATATCATCATTTGGAGAACACGATTGCGCAACGTGGCTAGTGTAATATAATTTCCTATCGGATATAATGAAGTGATACATGAACTGAGATAAATGGAGTTCTAATTATTTTAAAAGAATACCTACGTACGGGCCAACGCTTGATTCATCCTTCGGTAGAGATAGGTCTCGCTCAAGAGGAACGGAGAACCGAAGAACGTCAGAGTTTTACCTTCGACCTCGCCCTTCAATTCGTCATTCCATGCCGCAACGTCACAATCGTATTCGCTGTGCACCAAGGCAATCGGCGTCATTGGCTTGTTCGTCGTTAAATCGCTCCTCAATTCACTGACAACAGCTATGAATTTTTGCAACTCTTCCGACGATCCCTGCAAATCAATCCATCCAATGTCTGATACAATTATTATATTATATTAAAATGTAATTTTGTTATTTATTTACGGTTCCAAATTTTCCAACGCTTCCGAAAATGTCTATAAATAACTTGATTTAATATCTAATATAATTTAACAGCGTAATCAGCGAAATAGAGTATTTTATGCCCGAAGAAGTCATAAAATGGGACTTCTCAGGAATTCTTGAAAAGATCCCAATTTTTTTTTTAAATAAAAAAAACTGAAAATTTATTCGCGTTATTTATTTACAGCTCCAAATTTTCCAACGATTTCGTTCCGGTTCGCGGTCATCGAGTCGATCATCCTCTCCAGAATTATCGGCAGCCTATACTTCAGCGAACGATATCCAAAACTCCTGGAGCAAAAGATTTAACAACAATAAGATTTAATATTTAAAAAAAGGAAAAAAATCACTTCCACCTTACTTTTTAAAAATTCCGGAAAGGCGTTCGCCCCATGGAGTCTCGGTGTCCAGCAATCCCGTTACGTTTGTCGATTTATCAAAATTTCGCGCGGCCGTAATGTTGGCACTGTTGTCCGCGGGATTGGCGAGGAGCTCTCCGACCAGAACGAGAATCAAGAATCGCCACATTTTGTTCAGCTTTTCGCGTTGCGTAGTCTCAACTGTCGAGACGAGCATCGGCGTGCGAATTTATAAAGCCCTCCCTCTCTCGCTGTCGGATCGCGAATAATGTTGGCAATAGTTGCGCAAAATGCATACCGTACAATTTTTACGTTCAAGTTTTTATCGACCGAACTGGGTCAGAGGGTACGTATTTCCCAACACGAGGCATCCGACTCTTCACCCGCAGTTCGCTCGCGTTGTTTTCGAGAAATACCAATGCATCGTACCTCGTACTTCGTTTACGCGCAGACATTGTCCAACTTCGGAGCGTTGCACGTTGGTTCTGTGCACTTTTTAAAATAATTTTTTTTTTCTCAACTCTAAGTAAATTTTTTTTATCGGTGATGCTTTTTTTATTTTTCATTTTTTACTACACGTAGAAAATAATTTATTTGACGGCCACCGTTTGTTTGGTTTAAGTAAATTATTTATTTGATTTAAATAAATATTTATTAACAATACGTTAATAGTGACTTAAATGAAATGAATATTTATTTAAATCAAATAATAAATATTTTACTTAAACTAAACAAACGGTGGCCGTCAAATACATTTTTTTCTGGGTGTTACACATAAATTTGCCAAAGAACGATGGCCGTTTTTCTCTTCGACTTTGGAACTCTTAATGTACGAAAGTTCTCGCTGCGAATATTATTTCCACATGTTAATTTTTTTTTATCTCGACCATTAGTACTCGACTTATTCGCAACCCGAGATGGCGTTGCAACTACGAAGACGACTGTGCGCCGAGTTCACCGAGTCGGGAGCGTTTTTTGTTTTTCGTCAGGTGCCCAAAAATATCGAAACTTCGAATATAATTCAGCGACAGATGCGATAGACTCTGTTAATTAATTCCTCGTAAAAAAGAGCGTCTGGGGGCCGTGCAAGAGCGAAACGTTGGTTCGTAAGTTATTCGCTTTAAGCGTATATACCGTGTACGTATACGATCTGTGGATCGCGACTTAAAGGATTAAATCATCTAGGGCGTAATTGCACTCGGCGACCGTGGAAGAAACGTTCCTGGGGCTTCGGTTAACCGACGTATAGTCGAGTATCGTTTTTCCACGATACACGAAATTTAATCATGAGAAATCGGCGCGAAATGGAACACCGTAGTGAAACTGAACATTTTTGGCAAAGAACACTGGTTCGTTTTGCCCCTCGTACCCCTTCTTGCTAACCGAAAAATTGCTCGGTCGGTAAAACGGTAAATCGATCTCTAAAAATGATCGACATTGGTCGAAATAATACTTCTAGTCAGCAAAACCCGAGGCTAAATGGAACCCCGGGACGAAACGGAACATTTTTGGGAATGGGCACCGGTCCGTTTTGACCCCTGTTCATCCCCCTTGTAACCCGAAAAAATTGCTTGGTCGGTAAAACGGTAAATCGATATCTAAAATAATTAATCGCCATTGGTCGAAATAACACTTCTAGTCAGCAAAACCTCGAGGCTATATGGAACCCTGGGACAAAAAGAAACATTTTTGACAAGGGGCACCGGTCCGTTTTGCCCCCTGTTCATCCCCCTTGCTACCCGAAAAAAATGCCGTTCGGTAAATCGGTAAATCGATAAATCGATCTCTAAAAATAATTAGTCATCATTGGTCCAAGTAATAGTTCTATTTAGCAAAACCTCGAGGCAAAATGGAACTCCGGTACAAAACGGACAATTTTTGGAAAGGGGCACCGGTTCGTTTTGCCCCTTTTCATCCCCCTTGCAACCTGAAAAAATTGCTCGGTCGGTAAAACGGTAAATCGATCTCTAAAAATAATTAATCGCCATTGATCGAAATAACAATTCCGATCAGCAAAAACGAACGAATTGTCTCGTCATATCTCCCTGCACCCCAGCGGGGAAGGGGGGGGGGACAACAATGTTCCTAATTACTGCATACCATCGAGTGCGGCATAACTCGCGACCCACGAATTCCTCCGACGGTTTCGCACCGTTCGCCGGACGTTTCCACAGTTTATTCATCAAACTTCTATTCTTGAAACTGTTTTACCATCTGAGATAGAAAAGTTATGTTTAAAAATTAGTTACGTCTCTATCTTGCCAACTTGCAGTTTTAAGGTCACAGATGAATTATCATGATCGTAATAATAATAATGATAATAATAATTATTATTATAGAAGGAATTAACACGTTATCGTTGCGGCCCTGATTGCCGCAGCATCGCATTTAATCGATCACCGGAGGAATCACAATATCCACGAAGCCAAGTAAACCATCGGAGTGAACCGGTCGCGGGTGCGTGTCGCGTGTTGTAACCGCTGTATACTATTATTAGCCCCGTCGGGGTCAACAATAAACGCAATGCATACACATATATATGTATTGCATTATCTATATATATATATATAACCTATACTTTGAAAAACTGTGGATTTGTTTGTTTGCTTGTTTGTCAAATTACGCCCTCCCCTCCCCCCCTCCTTCGGTAAAGCTGACATCCCCCCGTCCCTTTTCGTAACATATAGAATAGACTTCGAAATTCCGAAATTTATTCCTATATATGCTATATAATTCCGGAGTTTCGGTCTTCATCGTATATAGAATGGATGTCGAAATTCCGAAAATCCATCTCATATGGACTGGATTTCCACATGCTATGAACCATGCGATCCATGCGAGGGCGCGAGAGCTTCTTCAATATACTACATATACTGTATCCAATGATATATATACTTCATGTATGTTATATGGGAGCGCCGAGAGGGACGATCAGTCGCGATCGACGAAATTGACGCGTTCGCACAGTTAACAAGCAATTCCGGTGTACGTACCGAAATTCGCGGCTCTCTCGCTCCATCGCTCTCGTAATAATTTCGTACCGTAGCGGCTACGAAAACCGCATCGAAACCCGTAAATGCAAATGAGGAAAGCCCCCCGAGTTAATTGCCGGATGGAAAATACCACCGCGGAAACTTTCACCGGAGTCTCTCATGAATGGCGACTAATTATAATCAATTGCGCATTGTCCCCGACATTCTCACCCATATTTTACTGACAAGTTTAGCTATTCCGAAAGTTACGACTCGGTGGATCATGGGAGTATCCCCGGTTAGGGAATGGGTGGGGGGAGGGGGGGGGGATTTGGAGGGAATAATTGTGTCACACGGAAATCATTGTTATTTCAACACTTTCGCGGATCGAGAGTCGTCCGTGATTCATCGCCGTTCACTCGGAACTGCGTAAACACGATTTATGACATTTTTACCCGTAAATTTTGTTTCGTTGGGTATATCGAACACAACTCCGCAATGTTTTTTGCTCCCGCTTGTCGTGTCCAATTTAATATAATATTAATAATATATAATAATAATATTTCTAACATTGATATTATAAATGATTAATCACATATTATTGAATTGTATATTATTGATGATTAATATAATGATCTGCACGGTAAAAAAAAATTGTAAATTTAATGTACAATTGTGATAAAAGTTAATATACTCTTTCATTGAAATTAAACTAAATTATTAAAAATAAAGTATTTTCAATGTTTTCGCTGAACATTCACTTTTCATCACAATTGTACACCAAATTTAATATACCCTTGAATATCTATGAATAAAAACTTCCACTCCGGTACAGTAAATTTCATACAAATTTTGTTTACAGTCTGATCAATTACATCTACGACGTACAAACAAAAAAAATAAAATAAAACTTCCCTGCATAAAAAAAATCATCCATTATTTTTGTATTTCTGGTCAAATATAGTCGATTGCCCGGGCCGCAGCGCACGCAGCCGAGTTATCGCGGTATCGATGTCGCGCGAAGGGGTTAAGCTGTATACGCAGGGGCAAGCTCGCCGCGTTTGATCCCGGTATTCCCAGCGCGGCGGCCCTTGAGCTTTCGCCGTCCGCGGCAAGCGTTTCACGGAGCGGCGCTTGAGAGGGGCGAATCTCCGACCGATCCTCCGTGACTTCCGCGGAGAACCGGCCTCTCTTCCGTCCCTCGCTCCCTTTCGTTTGCCATCGGCAGGCTGTGGACGTACTTTCAAGACTCTCGAGATTTCCTCGCTCGAGTTTCGCCCGCACTCTTACGCCCTCGGCGCCGCTTCCTCTCGCCCCCCCCCCTTCCTCCTCCCCGTCTTCCTCATCCTTCCAGCGCGTACTTTTAATACCGCTGAATTAAACTCACTTCGCTCTCTATCCCCGGGAGTAAACCGGAGTACACCAAAGATTTTCGCAGCACTCGTTCTATTAATACGTTATGTTACTCAGCGAAGTTCCCGAAAGCACTATCCGTGTCCGTGATACCGTGTTGCCTCCACTTGCCCGGTTCTGCTCAAATGTTTTCTTATTTTCACTATTTTTTTCCCTTAAATGTTTACAATTCACAGCCGTATTTTCTTTTCTTTGGCTATTTGGAACACAAATTTGCCTACTAAATTTTCTTGTTCTCCGTTTTTTTTTTTTTAATTTTGTCATCCGAGAACGAAATCGGCAGATAGACGGTCTTTTGGTCCCTCGATATAGGGGGAGCGGGGCAAAATGGCATAGCGGGGCAAAACGGGATAACGAGACAAAACGCAATTTTCCAATAACTTTCGGATGGTGGTCATGGTTGTCCGTGGGGCAAAACGGGGTTGAAAATCTGGATGTATCGGTGAGGCAAAAGGGGGTATTTAAAAATCATTGGAAAGTTGAGTTTTGGTCTCACTGTCCCGTTTTGCCCCACTGTCCCATTTTGCCCCGCTCTCCCCTAAACTTTTCACATGGGGAACAACGGCGACCCGTTTCGGGTTTTCGCAAAATTTTTGGGTACTTTGGTACTGTGCACGCAGCAAAAGTGCGATTACTCGAAAGCTTTATCCACATTCGCGATACCGTGTTGCTTCCATCCCCCCCTCCCCCCTCGCCGGCCAGCTCATATGTTTTCCTATTGTTCCTATTTTTACCCTTAAATTTTTACTATGACTCGTAAAAGAGATTTACTGCCACTGTTAATATTTACAATTGTTTTCACTGTAAAAATAAATTGTAAATTTGATGTACTGGGAATCGAAATTTGCTTACATTACTTACATTGATTGAACATTAATGTATGTTTGTTGTAAAATAAAAATACGAGATAGTAAAGTTAGAAATATTTTGCCTGGAATGTACAAAAATGTCCATTAAAAATAGAAATTTTACTGTAAAATTGCAACACACACGTATTTGAAATTTCAAAAAAAGTTTATGTAAAAAAGCTTCCAATACCGTTCATTAATTTTCGACCAAATTTTGTTACAGCGTTCTTATACTACCTAATGCTAATTTTACACCGTACCAAAGGGCGATTGACCTGGGTCCTTCATCCCACTTTTTTTTACTAATATTAATTACCCTTCAATTTTCACTATTTTTACGCTCAAATTTTTACGGTTCACAATTTTTCCGTTGGTTTTTCGAAACACAAATTCCGTTATTAAATTTCCCGCCCATTTTTTGTCGTCAATTTTTTCATCCGACAACGAAATAAACAGATAGACGTTTTTTCGTCTCCCGATATAAGCTTATTAGTCGGGGAACAATATTTTCGCAATATTTTCGGTCACCATGGCCATTACACACAAGCAGCTAAAATGCGATCACTCCGAAGCGCTATCCGCACCTGGTTCTCCTTTTCTTCGTTAACTTTTTTCATGCGACAAATTTTTCATCCGAACTCGTCAGATTTACCGTTTTTTCGGCTCTCGTCATAAACTTTTCAGTCGAGTAACAACGTCGAGCCCTTTCGGGTTTTTCGCAAAATTTTCGGACGCCGTGGACATTACACGCACGTCGGCAAAAACCCCATTATCGATGAGGCGATTACACGAGAGCACTAATCACATCCGCGATACCGTGTTGCCTCCACTTCCGCCCCCCGGCCTAATTTCTTTGTTTTCCGTTTTTTCGTTAATTTTTCACCCAAGAACGAACTCAGCGGACAGACGTTTTTTCGGCTCCCGATATAAACTTTTCAGTTCGGTGGAAACAACGTCTACCTGTTTCGGGTGTTTCGCTAAATTTTCGTGCAACGTGCACGTTACACGCAGGTCAACAAAAACGCGATTACGCCGGAACTACGGACTATCGTGCCGCGTCCCGGTGTTTACACTAGGATTACATGGCAGCCCGCTCGGCCCTCGTGTGAGCAAATTAATCCTCCGGAAGATACGCCGGAAGTGATGGTCGTGGAAACCTTTTTTTACGGACGACAATTATCTTATCCCATAGCTGAATCAGCATTTTTTTTTGTAAAAAAGATTGGTAGGGGAGAGCGGGGCAATACGGGGTCGTGGGGCAAAACGGGACCGAGAATCGGAATGCATCGATGGGGCAAAATGGAACGTCCCAAAATTATTGGAAAATTGCGTTTTTAAAAGGGCTTTTAAAAACGCAATTTTGCAGTCGTGAAAATCCTTTTTATACGAAAGATAATTATCTGAAACAAATTTCTGATGTTAATTATCTTAAATACATTTCTAATGTTAATTATCTTAGATATCTTAGATAATTAATATTACAAAAAAAAATTGATAATAAAAGAGTAATTTGCAGTCTTGCAAATAAAAAAAATCCTCGATAAGTCCTCCCTTTGCGCTCTCCGCAGTTTTTCACCAGCAGAGACACACGTTTTATACGCTTCTTTTAAAACGACTTCACCCCCGGCATTTACTCTCTTTTAGTCTACACATTTGAATGTGTAACATGAGAATTAATCCTCCGGAAAATACGACGTAAGTGATCGTCGTGTAAAAAAAATTGATAATGACGTCGTAATTCCGAGTCTTGAAAATTAAAAAAAAAATCACCCTTGCGTCCTTCCTTTGCACCGTCTCTTATAAACTCTCTTTTAAACTGCAAATTTGAATGCCTAACGGCAGGTTCCGTTATCTCCGGAATCGCCGGAGATAGCCGAAAAATTGTGGATAATCAAAAATTGTGGACGTTTGTGGACAATAAGTTGTAAAAAGTACAAACTTCTTTTACTGTGTAACGTGACAATTACATAGCAGCTCGTGTGACCAAATTACTGTGTGTGACCCTCGTGTGACCAAATTAATCCCCCGCAAGATACAACGTAAGTGTCCGTTTATAAAAAAGATTCCCAATAACGCAGTAACTCCCAGTCTCGCAAATTAAAAAAAATCCCCTTGGGCCTTCGGAGGTTTTTTTCGCAACCCGCGACACACGGTTTACACGATTCTCTCGAACGAGACTCACCCCGGGCGTTCGGTCTCTTTTAAACTGCAAATTTGAATGCCTAACGGCAGGTTCCGTTATCTCCGGAATCGCCGGCGGGCCTAACACCCGCCCCGGGGCCATGCGGATATTATCGTGTTCTCGTGAAGATGAGAGGATGACGACGGTCCCTCGGAGAGTCCAATAATGGCGCGGCGTCGAGAGGGTGCGCAACCCCTCGTCGGTGTCCCGACGGCGGCCCCGGCGGGCCGCAGGGGGATGCTTATGTTAGCTTTCACTCGTAGGCTTCAGTCTCCCGCAGCATCCCTCTGGACCCCTTCCGGTCCCTTCGCCCCCTCCCGCCCGCCGCCCTCCGTGTGCTCCGGGGGTTAGCGAATAATAGGGTAATTGTTATGCCCCGGCACGGTAAGAGACCGAGGATCGAAGCCGCGTGTCTCCGATAAGCCACGGCCGCGGGCATACTTAACGGACTTGACTTTGGAAATGGCAACGAACGGGACGGCGGGAGATCGCGGGGGCGGCGAGTTGTTGTTACAACGGTGCCGGATCGAGCCTCCCGTACACCGCACGGGGAAATCTCCGTGCCCGGATCTCTGTCGCTCCAAAATCGCCGGGACGAGAAGGTCACGATTAATCGGGCGCGTGCAGGGATCTACCTGACCGAAGGGGGTTGCGCACTTTTTCGATCCGATCTCTGCGGGTGCTGGTACTTTTTTTCGAGCTGTGAGCTCGCATGGAGAGATGGAATTAGCGGAGGGTAACGAGTGCGTGGATAAATAGGCTGCTGGCGAGTTCGTTTGGACTATGTTAATTATCAATTTGTTCAGCGGAAAGATCAATTGATTATAAGAATAATGGATCGATGGGTTTGTTGGCTATCAATGAAACGGTCATTTTTTGGCTCAACGAATAAAAAATGTTATCATTGGTGAAATTTACCAATTTTTTATTCAGTCAACAGTATTTTTAACAACCAAAAAAATAATGGTCAAGTAGATCGCTGGTGCGCACTTTTGTCGGCGATCCGATCTCTGCGGGTGTTGGTACTTTTTTTTCGAGCTGTGAGCTCGCATGGAGAGATGGAATTAGCGGAGGGTAACGAGTGCGTGGATAAATAGGCTGCTGCCGACTTCGTTTGGACTATATTAATTATCAATTTGTTCGGTGAAGAAACCCATTGATTGTAAGAATAATGAATTGAATGGATTGATGGGTTTGTTGGCTATCAATGAAACGGTATTTTTTTAACCCACCCAATAAAAATGTTACCGCTAATTTACCAATATTTCATTTGATCAACCGTATTTTTAGCTGCTAAACAAAAAAAAAATCGTAGAATTGATGAGCGGAAAAAAGTGTGGTCTGTTATCGATTGGTTCGACGGACAAGTCAATCGATTATAACGAAAATCAATTAGTTGGATCGACCGATTTGTTGACTATCGATGAAACCGTAATTTTTTGGCCCACCGCATAAAAATTGTTACCGTTAATTTGCCAATTTTTCATTAACGCAACCTTCGCAAGGTTTTATGATCGCCAAATTGTAGGAGACAGATCTCTGTTCGCAAAAGCGATTTTGGACTAAGAAATTATTGTCTGTTTCTTTTTCGTTCTATTTTATTATAAAAGTAATAAAGAACTATGCAAAAATTTAAGTCAAGAATGGT
>JAPYZD010002225.1:0-20079 GCA_030522725.1 Ichneumoninae sp. B BG-2022a | reverse complement strand
CCCAGAAAAAAAATTTATTTGACGGCCACCGTTTATTAAGATTAAGTAAAATATTTATTTGATTTAAATAAATATTTATTTAAATTAAGTAAATAGTTATTTATATAAAATAAATATTGATTTAAATCAAATAAATATTTTACTTAATCTTAATAAACGGTGGCCGTCAAATAATTTTTTTTTCTGGGTGTGCAACGTCCGGAAAGGGTCGCAGAAACCGCGTCCCCGGCTGATCGAGGTGTGGTCCACCTATGCGATGTCGTTCCGGGTTGAACCGTGAGGACCCCGCGCACAGGAAACGAGAACGGGAGAGCTTTTATATCGATAACGAAGCCACGGGCCGAGGCTCGAGATATCTTCCTCCTCTGGCTTTTACCTCACCTACTCGCACTCTTCCTCTTCTCCTCGCTCTTTGCACTGTTTCTGGGTGGCTACCGTCTACCCGTGCTCCCGGCTAACAAGGTCCACTTGGGTGGCGAAGATTCCCCACTTGTAACAGCCGCTTTTATACCCGCGCCACCCGGTTATGGACTCCCCTCGTAATATTAAATATACTATCATTATTACCGCTGCGGACTGCCCGCTACGTTCAAACTACGTGGAACAAAAAAATGTATTTTTGTCCGGCAACCCGTCGTTCATTGCGGCCACGGCACGGCTCGTATCCGCGGCGCTTCCCAATGCAGGCACTGACAAAAAATTACATAGTTATAGCAACAATGTTGACTTTTTACCGTGAAAAAGAGTTTCCAAGTGGAACGTCTACATTTTGTAATTACGACAATGACGGAAAATCATGCACCGAGAAAAATAATTTATTTGACGGCCACCGTTTATTTGGATTAAGTAAAATATTAATTTGATTTCAATAACTATTTCTTTAAATGAAATAAATATTTATTTAAATTAAATAAATATTTTACTTAAACCAAACAAACGGTGGCCGTCAAATAAATTATTTTTCTGGGTGTGGTTGCAACCATAATTATAGTTTAACCAATCGAATACATACGGTGGAACCCCGATTGACCGGGATGCTCGGGACCGAAGAGTCCCCGGATAATCGAAATCCCTGTTAATTCGAATTAGACACCGAATGTTTATAAGTCAATGATGAGCAATGATGCAACTTTATTTTGACTAGTTACAATGACCTTTGATACAACTTGCACTTGATTGTTAAATTGTGTGAACTAGAATTTTGAACAGCAGCCTTGCTGCTGTTCAAAATAGTAAAGGACAATATCAATTGCGTCGCCGGCATCCGAATGGGTGACTGTTCGGGCAGGCACTGTGTCTTCAATATTATCGGAAAAAAACCTGGGAAGACGCAAGGTTAATCCGCTTCCCGATTAATCGGGGTTCTACTGTACTATCAAAAACTATCTATATAGACATTCCCTCTGACAACTATTCGTTATGTTAGGAAACACTATCCTTTTTCTAAGTGAGGCTATAGATATTGCGATTTTATTTAGCTACCGCATTGCGGAAACTATCGTGGACGAAACGTGAGTGTTACTCTGCGGCGATTTAATTCGCGATAGCTAAGATTGCAATTAACGAGGGACGGTAGGAAAGGAATGGGATCGAGAGGGCCGTGCAAGGGCGATCAACGCCCCGGAGATTTCTTCTCGCGTCCGCTGCTTGTAAACAGGCGAAACGAAGAGTCCCGCACGAACCCCGGTGCGAGACTCGGGTTTATTATCGAGCTAGGCTCTCAATTAAGCGGCAGCAGCTGTGAAAATTAATGGAGCACAGCTTTCAAGATGTAATTGGGCACATTCATAACTCAGGGGGTTGCGCGGGCGAGCGGGCGGAAGCGAATGGCGCGCGGAGGAGAGCCTCGCCAGCCTTCGCGCGGGAGGAAGAAGTCGAGGACCCAACGCGTTGGCTGGAAATTCTATACTGAGAGAAGGATCTAGTAAAAATTACCGATCGTTTGAGAAAAATTACCACAGCACGCCAGGGCGCCACCTATGGCAGAAAGTCTCCAATTATCCAAGAATTTTTACCATAATATCTCAGAAATATTCTTATAAATCCGGCACTTCCTACCAGATACACCCAGAAAAAAAAATTATTTGATGGCCACCGTTTGTTTGGTTTAAGTAAAATATTTATTTGATTTAAATAAATATTTATTTAAATTAAGTAAATAGTAAATAGTTAAATTAAGTATTTAATGCAAGTAAATATTTATTTAAATCAAGTAAATATTTTACTTAAACCAAATAAGCGTTGGCCGTCAAATAAATTATTTTCCTGTGTGTAGTCCTAGCACCCTATTACTATGTGCTATGGTGAAATGTGTCAAGCGATATAGTAATTTTTACTAGATCCTCCTCTCAGTGTACAAGTTTTGGATCACGGTCGAAAAGATCGATCCCGTACGAATAAAAAAAAAAATCGGGTCGGCAAGTGTGTCGGTGGATCGGAGATCGAGCGAATACGCGAATGGAACGGGACAGGGTTGCCCGAGGGGAATCCCCGGGATGCGCGCGCCGGGCTATTCGCCGCGGGATGGTGATAGCGCGACGATGTAATAATACCGAATGACGCGGAATTCTGCGCCCCGACGAAGGGTACGCGAGAGCGAGATGGAATCGAGGTAGGACGACATTGAGGCGCGGGGGAGGGGGGGGGGGAAAGGGTAGTTTCCTAACGCGACCCTCCAGACGCGAAATGGGAGGCGAACGGGGGCGCGAGCGGTCGTAAACATTTCGTAAATTTGCTCCACAGGTGTGCCATCGCGACTGCCTAAGCCGTCCACGCCAGACCGTGAGCTAGCCTATTTACTCGTTCGATATATCTGCGCGCACTCTATAGCACATCCTCGCTATTACGTATACATAGAGGGGTATGAGTTGGTAGTGAAGATACTCCGATCCAGTTCGAGAGTTCGTGAACTTAGGTAGTCCTGGCATTGGATATTTCGGCCAACGAGCCTCACTCATGGGTTGGAAACATTTCTACCCGAGCAGAAATTGGGATCAGGCTGCCTGATACCCTATCAGGCCCTGTTAAGGTACAGCCAGGGCGTGCCCGATGAGGGCCTGATAAGGTGCAGATTGTGAAGCATGACTAAATAATCCTCACTTCAGATGAGGGAAGCCTGATGCCAGCCTCATCAGGGCCGGATAACGTACAGGTAGCAGGCAAGCCTGCATATTGCATGCCTGGAGAACATTGATTTTGAGAAGAGAACATTGATTTTGCATAATGAAAATTTCAAAAAATGATTCTAAGGTATTCGAAAAATAAACCTTTAGAGAAGAATTAGTTAACCTTTTTTTCTACTTCAAATAAATTCGTACATTTTTTACTTTTCTATTATATTTTTCTCAGGCGGCAATCAGGCACCTTGATTAGGCCGTGATCAGACAGCCTGATCAGGACCTTATAGGACCATGGCGTTACATATCTGATCAGGGCCTGATAAAAATGCCTTATCAGGACCTGATGAGGAGTCAGGCCGTGCCTGATAGGAACCTGACATCAGCCCGACGGTAATTTCTGCTCGGGTAACTAGTTAGACGGGTCATCGATGGATGACTTTTTCGAGATCATCGAAACTTTCGCTCCTAATTATTAATTTTTATTTTTTTTCTTCGACGCAGCCCGACGACGGTCAACCGGAAACCGTCCCATAGTGTTTGTCGCCTTGTCTTATTGGGCTCTTCCAGCGGTAAGAAATGGACGTGCTCGAGATAGAGAGAACGAAAAACGAAAACCCTTTTCTCGTCGAGCGAGAGAAAGAAAGGGCGAGGGAGAGCGAGTTGCCAGTGATGGAGGACCTTCGTGCCCGGGCTACCGGTTTCCGGTTTGCTTCTTCGCCGATAATCTCGATCGGCTCACCACCTGCCCCGTTCCTCTCTCGCCGCCTTTCTCCCCCCCTCCCCCACCGTTCGCCGAGGCCGCTTCCGGTGCTGTTTGCCTTCGCTCGCTTTCCTCTTCTCCTTCTTCATCGCCTCTTATATTCCGTGAGCTCGCGGTGCTGCGCCGGGATCGGGGTAGATAAAAACTGTAATACATCGAAGCCCGCCGAGTTCTACCGGCCGTGCGCGAGCTCGCGCTCGCCAGGCCGCGGAGCGATCGTAGATATAAATTCCACGGCGAGCTAATGGTAATTTCATGCGTCTCCGCTCGAAGGTAATTAGAAGAACGAAGATATGCTAGTCCACACACACACACTATAAACCATGGCAGACCCGCGCTACTAAAGCAATAAAAGTGAAGCCATTCCGATGATGTTGCGGCGCCGAAGGGACCGAGAGAGCGCGACACCGGAAACCCCCCCCCCCCCCCCCCCCCCTCCTCGAAGAGGTTGATCCTGGAGGCTCAACGAGATTGACGTTAATTTTTCATTCGATTCCCGCCGAGCTGAGTGCACCGTGATTATGTATATAGGGTAGTGGTGAATATGGCCCACCTCGATTAACACGTAAATCAACGGTATATGGAGAGGTCCATATTCCCCACTTTTACCCTGTGTACATAGTGCGACGCTGTATGTCGATGTAAAACCGCTTCGGTAGGACGTACACCGTGTAAGTGATCGTTATCGACACTTTTCGGCTATTACGACGTTGTTGCCGTGAATTTTAGTCCTCGAAGGCTTTTCCGAAGCGGGACTGGCGTGGGACGTATAAACTCCTTGTCTCGCTCTGTATCGCCGTTATAGCGCCGCCCATAAAGCCGCACACGACGAGGCCCATCCATCCGCGTTCTCCCTCGCGGGCCGGAGGGGTGGGAGGTGGCTCTATTAGCAAAGTGTGATGGAGTTTTGCGAGCGCGATTACACTCGAATGAGTATTACCCCACCTCTGGCCTCCACTCGCGATTCCGAGCCGGTCTGTCTCACTCGAGGGATCGAGGGAGACGCGCTGGAGGGAAGGGTGTTTTCAACCCTTTCGCCATCGCGTATCCCCTTTGCGAGCATCGCGGAAGTGTGTGTGATCTGTGGACCAGCTGTACACCTAGGGAGACCGGGGCAAAATGGCACAGCGGGACGAAATGGGACAGTGAGGGCAAAACTCAATTTTCTAATCATTTTTGGATACCCCATTTTGCCCCAACGATAAATCCGGATTTTCAAAGTCGTTTTTACCCACCTAAGATCATCGCCACCATCCAAAAATTATTGGAAAATTGCGTTTTGTCGAATTATCTCCTTTTGCCCCGGTGTGCCATTTTTTCTCGCTCTCCCCTACATCGCACGGGAGGATCGTTCTTCGGCTCCTAGTGGAAGCTCGCGTCCTGCTAATACATTTTCCGTCTCATTCGCGTTGCCTCGGTATAATCACACCCGAACGATGAACCAAAGAAAGGTGCGAGGGACGATACGAAAGCGGGAAGGCGACAGGTCGAAAATTACTTCACGGTTCGTTGAGGCCTCTCGCTATCCTTCGGCAGGTTTCATCTACGAAGAAATTTTAATGGACGCCGGGAGACGCGCTCTTTCCGCTCCTCCCTGCTCGCCGTTTCACCGGCGCGGTTCCGCGAGACTCTCCGACAAAATTGAACGGGAAGAACGACGGACTCGCGTCCGGCTAATCCATTTTTAATCGCAGCCCTCCGGGCTCCCGACACTCTTCCCGGAGACTGCGAAAAAGCAATTCCATCAGGTTTTACGAGGAGCGAAATAACGTCGCTGATACGCCAGCGTGCGGCTTTGTGGATCTGGCACGGAGGGCTCAATTCGCGCCCGTTAATATCGTAGCTGATCGACTTTATTGCCGTGCGAGCTAATTCATCGTAGTTCTTCCTCTTTTTTCTCCACGCGCGTCTCCGACGGCTCGGACCTCGGACGAGTGATCTACGGTCCAGCGGAGACACATTATGGAGGACGCGCGCGTGGAATGCCTGGGGGCGGTCGGAAGAATCCCGAAGAATCGAAAGCTCAGAGCTCGAGGAAAAAAGCTTTCGGCTCCTGGTGGGCGCTGGGGCGTTGTTTAGCGACAATGTGTCGCGCATAGAAACGGCCCTAAAACAGCCAATAAACGCCGTTACGCGGCTATCCTTCCCCCGGTGGGGGAAAGAGCGGTGTTTTCCCGACATGCCGTGGGGTTTGCCATAGGGGGTAGTTCGGGCTCGTCGGTGTAGTTCCGCGGGAGAAAGTGGGCTGCGGAGAAAGTGCTGGGACGGAGGGCGGTGCAGGGGCCAATTTCGTCAGATTTCGGGAATTGTTGTTGCGTCCGAAACGACGTCTGGAATCGTGGCCGGAATCGCCAAGCGGACGCGGTTCTGTCCGCTTTCTCCTAGCTGGGAGCTGGCACGGTTTGCTTCGCTTTTTTTTAAGAGTTTTATTGTGCTTGCCAATACATAACGCGTTTCACGGTTACAATAAACTTAGAAAAAAGAAACCAAACAATCTGCGCGAGAAAAAATAAATCGACCTTAATGTACGCCTGGCTGCTTCACTGCAGCTCTCATGTACAAAAATTCTTAGAAATCGGTTAACAAAAAATACATATTTCGTTTATGACAATAACTATCGTACCAGTTAACAAAAAAATAGGTGCTCGGGAAAAAAAAAAAGGAATGGGAAAAAAAAAAAAAAAAAATAAAAAAAAAAAGAAAAAAAAAAAAAAAAACCCCAGCATATCTCTCAACGGCACGGTTTGCTTTGCGTTTCCGTTTGCGCCGGTGCAGCCGAGAGTCGGGAGTCGCCTGGGCCGCGGTATGGAAGAGACGACGCTTCGCGATGGAACCCTGCGGACCGCCTCCGAAAACTACCCTTCGAACGCGACGACCCCGCACACACTCTCCTATTAACTCCCTACGTGCCTCGGCGGCTAAATGTGCCCCTTTATGCCGAGATAATGAAAATTACAAATAGCCAGATCCGCGTACGCTCGGGAAGGATAGTTGGATGGGTTTTGGCAGTCCCGATAAACCGGGACGCGTGTACCGATCGGGACGCTCCGTCGGGATTCTTTATTAAACTGTATCTTGATCCCGAGGAAATGGGAACGATCGCGGAAAATTGAGAACAATTCTGGGATACTCGGCGGAGTCGGATGATTCATGGACGGTTTCTTGTTCTCGCTTACTTTCCTCTCTTCTCGGCTCTGGCCACGACAATATGTTTTCCCTCTCCCGTCTTCAACCCCCCCACCCGCTTATGTGACCTCGGTCACACACTCGGCACACATGCGCGGAGCAGTCTGTAGACCAAGAGTTGTTTTCAGCCAGAACGGGGAAGGGGGATTTCGCTTCTGTTGCCATATTATGCCGTAGAACCCGACGACAACACGCGCTTACTGTTCACCGCAGTCGCGAAATTAGTTTTCCAGATAATCATCACCGCGGCATTGTTGTTGCCTTATAGTTTCCAGCGGTAAGAGAATGGCGGAGGAGGGGGAGGGGGTGGGGGGGGCTCGTGCGTATATGAGCTGTGCGCGGGCTGTGTGCTGTATGAGAGCTGGCAGCCTAGAATCTACCGGGACGTTGTTCGAGAATGCACTCGTGTCACGAAGAATATGTGTATATCTCGTGGTTACCTACAACTGGAAGTTGGGTGGAGAGGGGGGGAGATGGAGATGGGAAGTTAAAGTTATACAAATGCGTGTGTATTAATCCCGCGTTACGGCTCGCCTTTCACGCTGTGCTCGGGGTTGCTCCGATAAGGAAGATGTAATTTCCACGGGGTAAAAAAAATGCCGGCAAAAAGTTACCTCATTTTCTATAGCTTTCTTGTCTCATAATCGAATTTAATTCGTATCTGCCTATCGTGCATTAGGGACGGAGGGGAAAGAAAAATCGGTAAAAAAATGTCATGCTTGCGTATGTGCAAGGATTTTTTTCCTCCTGCCGTACACAGTAGAAAATAATTTTGTAAAATCGGAATACGAAGTTTCACAAAAATAATTTTTTAAATAGGATTCGTTGAGGTTCGTTGAGGTTCGTTGGGGTTTAAACGACTGACAAACTCGCTTGTTCAGGTTTGAACATTACAAACCTGCCCTTTTATTTCTCGTGCAATTAGCAATTTTAGTTTGTACTTTTGTTCGTGAAACTAGAAAATTAACAAATAAAAAAATTGAGGATGTTTGTGTACAATAAGTTGTTGTAAAAAGTACATTTTTTTTCTGTCGAGACATATTCTGAATTCACTTCCGGGTCATGTAATTTTGGCAGGATTAAATAAAGCAGAGAAAGATGTGCAGATCGAAGCTCGGCAAAAGTGAGCAAAAAGTTATACAAATGCGTGCGTATTAATCCCACATAACGGCACGCCTTTCACATACGCAGTGTCACTCCGATAAGGAAGATCTAGTTTCCACAAACACAGTCTAAAAAAAATGCCATCAACAAAGTTACCTCATTTTCCATATCTTCCTCGCCCGATAATCGAATTTAATTCATATCTGCCCGTCGCGCATTGGGGCCGAGGTGGAAAGGGGCGATAGAAAAATCGGTAAAAAAAAAAATGTCAGTCCTGCGTATGCGCAAGTATAATTTTCCGTGCGACACGCGGCCTTCCCGCTGTGTTCCGTGAGCCGTCGTCCCCTGTCGAGCCCTGGCCCTTCGACTCGGTGCAGCGCAACGCCGGTGATTAATGTTGCCGAACAAATTGTCTAGAAAAACATGTCGCACACTGTGCGGGATAAACGCGCCGTGGTGCGCGGCACGGGTCTAAGTTTATCTGCGAACGCACCCTTTATCTGGGCTCGCGGGGTCGCGCACCCTTATTTTCCAGCCCCCGAGAGCGGCTGAGCGGCGCGGCCGGGCTACACACGAGAGAGCGCGGGGTGGCTGAGCTCTCCGATCTCTGGCGCCGCGGCAAACCCCTGGAGCCTCGAGGCGAGAGCACACAGGGACGAGCGTTCGCTAGTTCGAGCTTTCCAGCACACACCAGTGCGTTACACACTGGGTACCGGCTAAAACCGACGACCTACGCGATACGTCGGCGCTCCCTCGGCTCCTCGTGCGTATACACACCCGCATACATACATTACGCAGATGATATCCGAGTAATCCGATTTACTTCGACTTCGCTATCAACGTTCGGGGCTCACACAGTCGGGCAATTATACACAGTGGCGGCTCCCTCCGCCACCGACGCCAGGATCGCTTCGTACCCGGAGAACAGGGAATCTCCCGCTCGTCCGACTACACCGGCAGCGGGAGCGGAGCGCGCTAATGTCCGATTAGAATCCTTGATTAGGCAAAGTCCCCATTAATCGGTTATATCGTTCGTCGCAGCACGCCACCGACTTCGTTCGGTCATAACGCACGTTTAAACAGCGGACGAAAAGTTAGCGAAATAAGTGACTCGATAGTCCTAGGATTCAGGCCTGCGCGTTAAAATTAATTCCAATCTTTCTTGTCCACAACCGTGTACATTTTTGATTCTTTCAATTAAAAAAAACCTTGCTCACTTAACAAAAATGTTTGCCAATTTTACAAATTTTTTTTTTTTATATCAACACCAAGTTTGCAGACGTTTTGGGACGAAAAACGTGTTAACAGTACAAACTTTCTGAACCGTGTGAGTAAAATACAAAAGGTTAACAATGTCTGCATTATTTACGTTTATTTTTTTTATGAAAAAAAATAAATAAAAAACAATCTTGATCGTCACTTCTGTGCAGAGTGCCATAATACTGGCACCCTATTCACGGCTCCTACGGCTATATCTCTGAGGAGTGCAGTCGCACACATACAGGCTCTATCCACTGTCGCGGCTGCTGCGTGCGGTTCCACGGGCGGAATCCCCTGGCTGGCGCCCCCGTGTACCGTCCACGTATGTCGCATAAAGACCGGATTTTATTACAAGCCGGATTCAAATTCCGTACACTCGGAGCGGTGTGCGAGGTGAGCTCTCCGTGGAGGTGAACGCGACGAGGCCCCCATGGAGCGACGGACTCGCCGGAGAAACGAATCCGAGAGACGGAGTCCGGCGAATCTCGGAAGGCCAAAAGGGACCATCAGAAATATGCGTTTTCCCTCTTTCTCCTCCTCAGCCTTACAAAGAATCGTTCCCTCTTTCCTTCCACGGAGGCCCGGCGGAAAGGAGTCAAACCCGCGTTAACCCATAAACCATATACACACGGGGCAACATTACTATACTCGTATTCTATTTCGCGCAAATAAAAATTCCGATTTTATTTTGTTTTTATCGCCTGACCTCTAAATCTCCAGGATGCTCTCCTCCCTCCCTGAGACGGCGGAGAGATCTTCGTAGGAGGCGTAGGAAGAGTGAGTCTCAACGATGTAAAAGTGCCAGCGGGAGTCGTCCCCGACAGCGCGAAAAAGGGGGACGACGATCGTTCCGCACCGCTCTTATACGCGTTGCGTATACAAGTATTTTTCGCGCAGGAGCCAGAAGTGTACCCGAACGCAGACGGTGCGGTCCAACCCGCTCCGGATGGGAGGGAGACGCGGAGAAAAAGATTTCGTGGAGCAGAGCCGAGAGACACAGAGCGAATCGCGAGACATGGTAAACGGGGACGCTTTAGGGCCATAGAGAGCCGACCGAGCGGTCAATCTAAACGACCCTTATCCTTTCCTCTCCCCCGCTCGCTCCACACGTTTACTTTCCTCTTGTATTCCCGCGAATCTAAACAGCCCCATTTTCCCCGGACCGACGTTGACTCCTTGCATCGAGGATCTCGATATCATATCCCGATCTCGTTCTCCGGATTGCACCTCGCGGGCACGGCGGAGACGGAACGATTCCAGAATTACGTGGCAACCGAACGACCGTTCGGGGAGGAGAAAACGGGGTGGTAACTGCTCGGGCAACCCTTGACGAGGCCCTCCGGAAAGCCGAAAAACAACTGTGCGCTTTATTTTCCAGGAGAGCGGGGAATGTGTCGGGGGTCGTCGTAGGACGATCCGTCACCGCGCGTTAATACCGGGAGGCTCCTTCGTGGGCCCCAATAGCTTCGTCGTCCCGGGACGAAGGGGGTGAAACGGGCCAACTGGCGAACGGGACGGGGGCGCGGAGAATCGGACAGGAAAGTGAGAAACCCGGGCAGTTTATAACGGCGTCAGCAGTTGTTACACAGATAGATATATATATGGGCATCGTTATGTGTATTATATATAGAAGGGAGCCGGGTCGCGGAAGTCAGAGGTCGGGAGTTTAAGAGACCGTTACAAGCTGACGCCTCACTCCGGCTGGCTATATAATAGTGCAGTATAGGAGAGTTCGCCCGGTGGTGCTGCGGGGTGGGAGACAAGCGAGGATGAAGGGTCGTCCCGAAACTCGCAGGGCTCGTAGGGTTTGCGCGTTCGTGTGCCGGAGAGCAGGTACATTCTCGCCGGGTGTGTCGCGACCCTCGAACCACGCCGGCTCGACGATGAGTCTGACCCCGTCGGCAGGCGATGCCTACGCGAACGCCAGGAGGTGATGGCCGCGACGAAGCCGCTGATGCTGGCGGGGTCTCCGACGATGTTACAATCCGACTGGACGCCCAGGACTCTCGGATAGCGCGACAGCTGCGGAGCCAATAACTTGCCACTCTGGGAACCTCTCGCATCCGCGAGGTATCCGTGGAACGAGGGTGTGCGCCAACCCGGGAGCGCAGGGTGTCGAGAAGGAAATGTGCTGGGGGATTAAGGCGGGTGCTGAAACTTTGGAAATTAGTCAATCTGCAATGGTTATTGGACACGGTGGAAAGGATGCGGCTTCTGTAGCGTATATCCAGATCTGCAGAACTGGAAAGCACTTTTTTAATCATATTTGGAGAGTTTCTTCGGAACAAGCTGCACCCAGAAAAATAATTTACTTGACGGCCACCGTTTATTTGGTTCAAGTAAAATATTTATTTGATTTAAATAAATATTTATTTGATGTAAATAAATATTTATTTAAATCAAATAAATGTTTTACTCAAACCAAATAAACGATGGCCGTCAAATTAATTTTTTTCTGAGTGTACCCATATCCCAGCATCGGCTGGTCAAAGATGGTCAAAGATGATAGTGAACGACTGGCGCTGGTTGAACCGATTGAATCGCAATTAGGTGCATTGGTCAAAATCTGCAGTCTTCAAAATCCCACACTGATGCTCTGTTTTTAAGTATCGTTAATTGTCTTGTATGATATCTGTCATTCATGTTACTTATTATCTGCTAGCCGCATCCACTAGCTTCACTTACTCCAGAACAAACTGTCATACTACACCCAGAAAAAAAATTATTTGACGGCCACCTTTTATTAAGATTAAGTCAAATATTTATTTGATTTAAATAAATATTTATTTAAATTAAGTAAATAGTGACTTAAATAAAATAAATATTTATTTAAATCAAATAAATATTTTACCGTCAAATAAATTTTTTTCCTGGTGTACGCATACTCTGTACCGCGGCTTTGGATCAAGAAAAATCTACATTTCATTGTAAACTTTTGAACTGCTATGGCGCACTGGGAATTTACCCCAGGAATAATAAAATGTCTGTATATCTAATACAAACGATTTTACTTCCGGCATATTGGCGTATAAAAACCCGATATCGTAACTCATTAAAAAAAATAATGTCTTCAAGTACTCAGCATCGAGAGCCCGCGTTTCTTGATGCCTAGTTCTGACGACAAGGTGCGGTTTCGCCGATGATAATAATTTTCCGAGTATCGCATTGATAACCGGTCATCGTCGAATCTCCCACACCTCCCGCCTCTGCGACTCCTCCTCCTGTTTATTCACGCGTCACTCCTGCAAAGTGTTAACTGTGAGGCTCCGTGTTCGGAATTCTCCTCAGGGCTCGCGTAACTTTGGCAGGATTAAATAAAGTAGAGAAAGGTGTGGAGATCGAAGCCTGACAAAAGTGAACAAAAAGACCGGGTGAAAGAGAGCGGGTGGGGGGCCAAAGGCAATTATCGTAACGTAGCTGAACGACAGGTCGGAAAGAAAGGAAGCGAGGAAAACGAAACGATGAGAATCGAGCGAACGCTGGTATTATAGGTATATCAGGTTGCCATTGGCTCTTTCTCTCTGCCAGCGTGGATATATATTTTCCTGGTCCTTTTATTGGGCAAATCGTTGAAGCGCCCATCAACATCAGCTCGTGAGGGAGTTAGTGAGCGCTGGTCGGCCGAGTCTCTTCCGCCACGGACACACTTGCACTCGCGAGCTCGTGCGGACGCACAAATACATCGGCGATGCACTCGTTCGTTCGCTGAAATTTTTCTCTCTTTTACTCTTATTCCCTGGGCTCGCATTTTCGGGGGGAGCGGGGGTGGGGGGGGGAGCAACGACCAGGCGGCGCGCTATCGTCCCTCGGAAAATTTAGTGGCGACCCACGGCAAAACAATTATATAAATTCCGGAGCGAATTTTCGGAAAAAGCGCGTTTTCGGTGCCGTAGATTAAACGCAGTGTGCCGTGTGTGAAAACGCCGGTGCACAGTGGAAAGCGAGGGCGGCGTCGGCGGCGTCATTGGTCGTATGCGAGTTTCAGGCATTCGCTCGGATGCTGGAAAACGTCCGCGGGATGACCGGCGACGATGCCGGCGAAACGAACGGCGTCGGCTATCAGTGACACGTCCCGTGTTAAATCGCTTTGTTGACACACATAACATGTCCACGTGAAAAAGCCCGCTGGTGCAACGACGCGACGATATCCGATCTGTGCTCGATCGCATACCCGTCAGTGCGACGCACACACACACGCTCGAGCCATCGGCTTTACAGACTCGCCTTTTTTGCTCGCGGAAAACGCACTGGTGGAACTATTTTTTTTTTTTTCAAAATTATAAATCACATTTTACTCCGTTAAAGGGGAATGCACGGCGACCGAAAAACATTTCTCGAATCAGAATCTCGGTTTTTGGGAAAGCGTTACTTCCGGTTTAAATATCTTGTTTTTTGACCGGATTTTAGGTCATGAAGAAAAATGGCACTTCCAGTTTGAACATTAAAATTTGTTGCCAGAAGTGACGTCAGAAGGGAAAACGTCACTTCCGATTTCAAAACCTTGATTTTTGACCGAAAGTACCGTCATAAGAAAAAATGTCACTTCCAATTTAAAAATCTCAGTTTTCAACCGGAAGTGACGTCATAATGAAACTATAACGAAATCTCATTTTATAAACAGGAAGTGACGTCCGGTATGACGTCACATCCGGTTGAAAACTGAGATCGTGAAACCGGAAGTGACGTTTTCCCACTGTATAATGCGTATCATTAATCATTAATCGGGTATCGAATCGCGTCGCCGGACATTACGCGTGCTTTCGTACATTTTTTACACATACTCAACGTTCCGCAGCGCCAAACACATCGCATCAAGGTGAAAGCTGCAACGCGTCGGGTTCGAAGCGGAGCTTTCGAAGCCGGAAGCCGCAACCCTTCGCATTAGCGGAGCACGTTGCAGAAGCGGCACATCGCTCGCGCGGTACACATCCGCGTACAGCGAAATTGATTACCGATAGTAACACGGCGAGAGTCCGCCGCAGCTTCGTTCGCCGTGTATTGTTTCGCGGTGCACGCGTCCGAGAGTTCTCGCGAGAGCACTAGCCCGCGGTAATGATGTTTTGATGCGGGCGAGTGAGAGAGCCGTAGCGACTGCGTTGCTCGAGAGCCCGAGAGCTCGCCGTATCGACTGCAGTTAACTAATGGAAGCTCTCCGATAATTGCGAATACTCGGCGAGCCCGGCTCGGCATCGCTCGCACACTGAGAGAGAGTAAATGCTCCGAGGGCCCGGGCGACAGTAATCATCGTTACCGTTTCGTTCGACCACTCCGGGTCGAGGCACCTCCGGACCGGCTCGTCCAAAAGTTATATGGCCGGAAAGCAAAAGGGCAAGTTTCGAGGGGTTTTCGTTGGGGGAGGGAAAGGGAAAACTCATCGGTTTTACACGTTCGGAGGAATGCGAGGTAAAACGGAGGCTCGCGCATTCGACCAAACATCGTCATCGGAGTGTCAGGAGAAGTCAATGTAGGGGAAAGCAGGGCAAAATGGGGCAACGGGGCAAAACGGGGTTTTTGGGCAAAACTGAATTTTCCAATAATTTTTGGATCGGACAAGGTGGCAAAACTGGGCAGAAAAGCCTGGTGTATCCGACAGGGCGCATTCGCGCATCCAAAAATTATTGGAAAATAACGTTTTGCCCAAAACCCCGTTTTGCCCCATTGCCCCATTTTGCCCCGCTCTACCCTAACAGAGTCGAAAAATGATGGATGTAATTCCGAGAAAACAAAAAATATATACGGTAAACAAAATAAAAATTTTGGGAGGAATTAATTCCTCTCTGTAATACAATGTCATGAGGCGCAACGCGGTGTACATCGGATAAAATATCGTGTTATTCGTTATTCGCATCGTTACGCGTTCTCGCTTCTCGATTATCGCGACGTGACGGACAGATTGATCGAGCGAAAGTAGTGGAGATGATTTTAATCGATTAATCGATCCGAACGGAATTTATCAGTGCTCCGATGTAATGTATTTCCCGATCCACCCCCCCCCCCCCCTACACCCTTTATTGATACTGTGGAGGCCGCAACTCAATTTACGCGAATACGTATAACCGTGTATTATGCGCTGACAATGATGGTTATTGACGGGCAACCGTTGTACGGATTACAGAACCGAACGTCGCGGTGCTGCGTATACAATTCTGATTAAAAAAAATTAATTTCTCTTTTTATATCGCGTTATTGCGGATAATATTATCGAATAGATCCGATATAGGTTTTGGGGCCGCAGCTAATCGTATCGATCGCATTATCCACGCAGTTCTCTCCCACTCCGTTATTTTGACTTTTTTTTTAAACTCCATTTCTATCCCTTATATCTATTTTATGAATTTTGCACGTATGTGCACCAAGCTTTTTCACAATGACGATAGTTGATCAGCAAAGGTTGTATACAGTAAAATAGGTAGCAATGTTTCTAGTCAACAAACGTCCTCATTACTTTCGTCTTAATTTGACAAAAAAAAAATTCTCATTTTACAAATTTCACACATTTTTTTATTTTCTAAAACTAACAACATAATAATTGTGGTCATTTGTGGACAACATAATAATTGAAATGAACAAATTACTTTTACTGCGAACGGATTACAGAACCGAACATCGCAGGGCTGCGTATCCGATTTTTTAAAAAATGTTTAACAATTACTTTCTCTTCTTTTATTGCAATATTATGGATCATATTATCGAATAGACCCAACAGAGGTCTCGGGGCGTAGCTAATCGCGTCGATCGCATTAGCCACGCAGTTCTCTTCCTGTCCCTTATTTTCTCTTTTTTTTTACTCCGTTTCTGTCCCTCGCCGTATCAAGCTCTTCGACGAATTCCGCACGTATGTGCGCCAATCCCTTTCTCTCTTGGTCCCTTTCCGTCTCGCTCGTTATTATACGTGTATAAGCAAATTCAAGTGTTATTCATGTATGCGCGTCCCCGAGCGCACTAAATTTCGTCACGGTGAAGGGAGGTCATGCGAGAGACACCCCCAGCGCAGCAAGCATCGCACAGTTCATCCTGGGTTTTATGCCTTTTTTTCACGAAGAACAGTCATATGCTCGGCCTCTCGTTCCTCTTTTTTCTTTCCTTTTTTTTCCTACCTCGACAGCTTCCATAAAAAAGCATAAAGAGTTTTTCGAGTACGGAACGGCAACATTGGCAACACACTTTGGCGGCCGCAGAGCCTGTTATACCTACGGTATACGCGGTATGAACCATCGTGTTGGCTTTGCTACCGCGCAGTGAGGTCACAGTGCGAGAAGGAAAAAATATTCTGCTAAAGGGGGTCGAAGGAAAAGCGACAGAAAATGTTCTTATATACATATTGGAAAATTGTGGATTTATTTGTTGGTTCGGATTTTTGTCCAGCCGTTCCTCCCCCTCCAGCGAAGCCCATTTTTTAGAGAAGCTAACCTCCCCCCCCCCCCTTTGGTGAAGATACCCATGGTTTTCATAGCATATGGAATTGAATTCGAAAATCCGAAATCCATCCGATATGGAATCGATTTCGAAATTCCGAAATTCTATTTGATATGGAATCGATTTCGAAACTCTAATATTCCATTCGATATGGAATCAATTACAAAATTCCAAAATTTCATTCCATATGAAATGGATTTGAAAATTTCGAAATTCCATTAGATATGGAATGGATTTCAAAATTTCGAAATTCCATTCGATATGGAATGGATTTCCACGTGCTACGAACCACGAAGCGTCCGAGCCTACAATAACTTAGTCTAGTGATTCATAAAATCATTAGCCTCATGTGACCTTCGCGAGGCCTCGAGAAGTGCGAAAGCTCGAATCACCGGTCGGCGAGATCGGTGAAAAGTGCCGTTTCACGATCGAGGCTCGACCGAGAAGCCGCTGCCGTTGCAACCTTCCGTACCCTCGTACCCGGGCACTCTATTTTCTTTCCGAACATTTTTTTTTTTTTCATCGTATTAACTTCGTCGCTACGTCATCCAGACGTAGACACTCCATTCACCACGAGTATAAATGTGTGCGAGGATCGACGACCGGGGTGTACAGCATCGCCCCAATCTCTATCCGGCATCGTGACATCAGCCATTCGCTCAAACAACGATGAAAAAAATGAGATACGGATTGAAGATATCCGCGAGAACGGGACGCGATAGCGGCAGGGAGCGAGGATCGATCTCTTCAAGTCGACATACCGATCGCCTCCTTGACCTTGCGAAACGTGCACGCGAAGGGCCTCGAGCGCTCTCCAAGAGCGAAATACCCCAAATGTGTCCTCAATGAAGGGCACAAAAAAAAAAAAAATGAGAAAATACGAGAGAGCCTCATTTCAACTGTAAAATTTTATCGCGTCGCCGGGTTAAGTTTTCCGGCCGAGGCGACGATATTTTTCCCGACTCTTTTCTCCGTTTTTTTTTTTGCAACTCCCTCCCTTCGCCTACCGCGTTTCTTTCTCTCTCGTCCGCTGGCCCGAGAGAATCGTACTCGGGAGTTTTCCACGAGCGCCTCCGCCGCGCTCTCTCGTGCTCCCTCGGCTGTAAGGGGATTGGGCAGTCCCTCTCGGTTCTCATCGTCGTCGACGTCCTCTCGCTTCCTCCCTCGCGCCACTCGCGGCCAAGGGGGTGGCGGAGAACCTGGAGCGGTGGCGCGCCATTGTTCGGGTGATATTTCAGCTACGGGGGTGGCTGCCAGCAGAGCCGAGCCGGGGGTTGCCGCGGGTCGAGGAGGAACGGAGAGGAACACAGGGAGGAACGGAGAGGCACGAACGGGGGGGCGGGTAGTCAGCTGGCTGTGACACGCCGCCTACGCCGCCAAAGGGGAACCGGAGCGCGGCGCTTAGGAGGACCGGAGGCTGGAAAGGGGCCTCGCGTTATACAGCTCTGCGTGTTCTATCGCGAGTTCCAGCCACGTCTGTGTATCGCGCGCACACAAGCCCCGGCTATGACGCTCGGCGAATGTACAGGCACGGAATAAGAGCGAGATTGCACCCACGCGGCTTACACCCCGGGACACACTCTTTCATCCGACGATAGTCGAGGCCTTGACTTTGAGACGGCGAGAGGGTCGGCGGAACCCGATGGGACATAAACGGCCGCCCCTTCACCGACCCAACCCTCCGCCCCGCATCCCTCTTCGGCGCTTCCGCCACTATATCGTTATCACTCCGAAGGGCCGAGCTTCACTCGCTCACCCGAATCGGCGCCGATATCGCTCCCGAAATATGTAATCCGGGCTGTCGTCAGCGCCCTTTCCATACACGGTGAGCAGAGAAAGGAGAGTCCTGGAATCTGGAGAAACTACTTTATGGTCCAATTCGGCGGTTCATGAATCCATACCGATTCGTCACAAGCTTTTTTTCTTGTACGGTCTTCGCAATGCGGAGGACGCTCGGTCGCCAGCGTTTTTTCTCGGGGATGTTAGCGCCGCGGTTTTCTTGCAGTATACGGATCGGAAGAGCGGAGCGTCAGTGCGCTCGGTTAGGCAGCGAGATCTCGGACTGTCTTGCACGAGAATCGGCGCCGGTTTTGGCCAGCGCCCTTCCCTCGCTCACCCGAATCGTTACCGATATCGCTCCCAAAATATGTAATCCGGGCTGTCGACATCGCCCTTTCCACACCCAGAAAAAAAATTTATTTGACGGCCACCGTTTATTAAGGATTAAGTAAAATATTTATTTAATGTAAATAAAGTAAATAATTACTTAAATAAAATGAATATTTATTTAAATCAAATAAATATTTTACTTAATCTTAATAAACGATGGCCGTCAAATACATTTTTTTCTGAATGCATACCCGGCGAGGAGAGAAGGGAAAGTCCTGGAATCTCGAGAAGCTACTTTATGGTCCAATTCGGCGGTTCATGAATCCATACCGATATGTCAAAAGCTTTTTTTTTGGGTAACCAAAGTTCGGTCTTCGCGATGCGGAGGACGCTCGGTCGCCAGCTTTTTTCACGGAGATGTTAGCGCCGCGGTTTTCTCGCGGTGCGGATCGGAGCGCCAGTGCGCTCGGTTAGACAGCGAGATCTTGGACTGGCTTGCACGGGAACCGCCGGCGGTTTTGGCCAGCGCCCTGCCAGACGCGTTGCCGGGGGATGAGATCTCCGCGGGGCTCGCGTTCAGTTTGCGCCCGGCGAGCGAGAGAGAGTTTAATAATTATTATTCATAAGACTCTCCCGCGGGAGTCGGCCAGGCGTGAGACTAAGCAAGAAAGATGTGCCGCAAAACAAGGGGCGCTCGACTTGGTTCTCGCACCGTCTCGCCCCTCGCCCCGGCGGATTCTCGTGTTGGGTCGCTCACCCCACCCACCCCCCCCCCCCCCCCCCCCCCCCCCCCCCCCCACCGCCCTCCCCCCGGTTCGTCCTCCGCAACGGAAAGCCGAGGACGAGACGACGGCGAGACGAGGCGGAGGCGAAAGGGATGAGGCACGCTCGACTCAGTCGAGCAGAAACCCAATCACTTCCGGCGTCTGCGCCCATTAGGGCGCCGCGACGCTGACGTCGGCTGACGCGTACACCTCGCCCATCCCTCCTTCATCCTTGGTACTTCGCCTTTTCTTATTTTCCCTCTTCTTTATCAGCCGCCCCCCCCCCCCCCCCCCCCCCCCCCCCCCCCCCCCCCCCCCCCCCCCCCCCCCCCCCCCGCTCCCCCCCCCCCCCGCGCCTCCC
>JAPYZD010002224.1:0-28809 GCA_030522725.1 Ichneumoninae sp. B BG-2022a | reverse complement strand
AAGAATCGAACCGGTGACCGCGGATAAGGAAGGAGGAGGAAGAAAGTGAAGGAGCCCGTAACCCTTAGGGGATCGGTGTAACACACAATACCCAATACCAATACCACTAACGAGAGTATTCTGATTTAATATATTTAAGATATCACAAAAAAACGTAATAAAAATAAAATCCTAATTTCTTTGTAATTTCTGTTTCAGGTATGTTTCTAAGCAGTACTGATTCTTATCCGCTGGCGAGTGATCGTTCCGTACGCTCTGCGTCTGTGAGTAAGAGAAAAAATGCATCCGTTTGAAAATAAATAAAAACCCCTATTTGTGGATGCTGAGGACTTCAGCAAATTCCATCCCCAATTAGCTGCCTGGAAAAGACTCTCTCATTGACCGCGAGATTTCGCCTCGCTCTTCACGAGGCAGCGATTCGCTCCTAGTCGGAAGATTCGCTCCTGGCCGCGCGTAAGCGCGAACTGTTGCTCGCTGGGCCCCGACGAGAGCAAAACGCGTCTCGGTTGGGTTTTATTAAATCATTGAATGTTAAAGAGGGCTCACGCTGAATGGGGAACGAGGTTCGCGAAAGATAGGAAGAGAAGTCGTTGTGCAGTTGAGGAGAGAAGTGGTCCGAGGGAGGGAAACAGTAGCCGGCACATGCTTCCTCTTTGGCGCCTCTGTAAGTGCATAAACGGGCTGGATATATTCGTCGCGATGAACTAATGGGCGATCATACCCGTTCGTTCCAGTGGACTCGCCGTCCACTCCATCCCGCTCTATTGCTCCGTCGTTATTCCTTCCCACTGTTGTCCACTGTGTATCACGCATACACACACACACACACAAACGTACAAAGTCTTCCATCGAAACTGCACAATATTCCCCCGACGCCTCCCTCCCAGTTTCCCATTGTTTACCGCAACGAAGCCAACGTCGCTGAGCAGCGATATATCGAAAGATCGGGTGACACTTTAAGTGGACGGTTTGATCTCGAATTATCGTTCTCGAGGACGCGAGTCGCCACTTCGGTGCCCGTTTACCTAATCCTCAGGGGATTACGGACTTGACGACCATAATGCTTCTCTCGTGACGTCGCAATCGTCTCGGGAAGCTCGACTTTGTTTAAAAAAAAAAAAACGTTCCTCGTATCAGATTTTATCGCCGTGAGTGTCAGCAACAGTCACACACGGCCTTCCGCGCTCGAGCTCTCGGGATTCTCTCGAACCTCCGACATCCCGACGTCATTATTCCCTCAGCGAAGCGTTTCTTTCTCTCATTTCCAGGGTCTTTCGCTGTACACGTCCAGCATCGTCGGGACGCGCCAATCTCTCCGGGCTGCCGTGGCCCCCTCGCTGATGCCGCGGTACTTATATCGTTCGTCAAGCGAGCATACTCCGCGAAGCTGTGGACGAAGCGCACACATATATATGTACATTCATATAAATATATATGTATATGCACGGTACACATTAGGATCCGTCTCGCGGACATCACCAAACGACGAAGACGATGAGGATCTTCTCGTCAGGATATATTCGAGAGAGAGGTTCCCACGAGGTTGCGCCGAGGCGATAAAGAGTAAAAGAGTTAAAATGACGAGATGACGCCGGCGAGTATGCCGGCGACAGAGAAATCGTGGCGGGAAGCGGCGGAAATCGGGGGATGCAGCGTGTATCAGCCGACTGTATCGCACTGTACGATATACGCTGTGCCCGAAGTTCACGGCAACGCTTAAAACACCATCTGCGACACAGACGTGTGTCCGGGAGAGTCCCGCAGGCCTGCGCCCGGCCGATGCTCGTGCACACACACACAGACACACGTGCACGCGATGCATTACACGGCGCTGCAGTTGCAACGGCCCGCGATGCACCTCCGCACTGACCGCTCCACCGGGGCCACCTCTCCTCGCCCGCTGCAGTATACTCTCTGATGCATTCTGACGTGTGATTATTGCACGCGGAGCTCGCCGAGGATCTATGCATCACTGCACAGGGCGCACATTATCCGAGACCGTCCTCCGCACATCTTCGGATCGAACCCGCGTATATCGAGCGAAACACCGATCGGCCGTCTTGCCAATTTTTTATTAAGATTTCTCGCAGAAAAATTTAGAAAAAAATGCTCCCAATAAAGGAAAAAAAATCCTAATACAGGAAAAGAAATTGTCCCAATAGAGAAAAAGAAATTCCGCCAATAGCGATTCGTCCCGATAGAGAAATAAAAAAAATTTGGAAAAAATTGCATTCAAGTGTCCTTGCGTTATTTACTTTTTTATTTTAAATACGATTCACGACATCCCAAGCTACTTTTTAGAATGAACACGAGTACTTTTTGGGCGATCGGTTGAAAGTCGAGGCCACATTTACGCTTAAAGTCTCGCAGAAATCGCACTCTAGCGATGCACAGTGGCCTTAAAGAAGGGCGAAAGAAAGCCCGATGAGTGTGAGTGGACTCTTTGGATTTTTCACACACGCACGAACCGACCCACACGGACGCGTTCTTACCTGTGCGGTGGATACTATTTATACAAACTCAAATGCTCACTCTCACTTCCGCTTTTATTTGCAATACTATTTTTACATTTTTTCCCTTTCTTTTTAGACGAGTCTTTTCCATACTTCCGTCGCGCGCGAACACACACACGTGCGGAGAACAAGGGCCTATAGAGTGCGGTTCTTATTCATGGGCAGCAAAGGGGTGAACGCTAAATTTCTCGTGCGAGTACAGAGGGCGCGCCGTGAGGGGATCGACGGAGTTCTCTAGCTATGCAGATGCGCGAAAGGGGTGAGAGTGCGGTGGCGTGACGCCACGTGGTGACTCTCACTTTTCAGCCTGGTCTATACACATGTGCACACTTACATATATACAAACATATATATGTAAAAATTCATGTACATATAGTCGTGTCTCTATGTGTGTGTGTATGGAGGAAAACAACTACAAATATATAATGTATTGCTGAGGTAGACTATAGATGGAATGCAATACGTTCATGCTTATGTTTACCTTCTGTGCGATATCGACTCTCGCTCCCCGGGTCACTTGTGCCCGCCCTTTCGCGCAGCCTCGCACTTTCTATCGAGTTCGCAGCAAAATATCCTAAAATCTCAAAAAAAAAAATCTAAAGAACAAAAAATTTGAAAAAAATGATCTCGTCAGGCTCGCATAACATCCAAGTATAATATATTAGCGGTATGATTTAATTTAGCACAGCCAGAAAAAAAAAATTATTTGACGGCCACCGTTTATTAAGATTAAGTAAAATATTTATTTGATTTAAATAAATATTTACTTAAATAAAATAAATATTTTACTTAATCTTAATAAACGGTGGCGGTTAAATAAATTTTTTTCTGGGTGCAGCGTTATTATAACGATAAGCTTTCGTCGCCCGCGGCTCACATCCGTCCTCCTCGGCCTCCTCGTTGTCGAAAAATCTTGGGAATAGAGTACACACATATGTACACACTGCACACGGCACGAAAAACATGGACGTAGGCTAAACCATATTTTATCCTACCGTGCAGTCTGGTGGAGCATCGATGTGTAAAACAGCGGCGCGCAGCACGGGTGGCTAATTCGTCGTGCGTGTGTGTCATGCGGAGGCTATAAGAGGGTCCGTGTGCATGCACCGGCGTACCCGTGTATCGCGACGGACAACGTGTTGCTCGCGCGGTCGAACACAAGCGAAGGCGTTAGCTTCGCGAACGGTGAGCGAAAGGAAATAAAAGCGTGTATTCGTGTGCGAGTGTTTGCGCAAGTAGGTCGGTTAACAGGGGCAGCACACCACTCGTGCTACCTATGCACATCACCAACGAACAAACCCTCCCCTACCCTACGCACTCCGCGCCTCCACCGCTAGGGGTTGACCACTTTCGCTAAACGTAAACATCCTGTCGGTAAACATAACTTTTACACAAACCTCCCTCTCTCTCCCCCCTCCCCCCCTCCGATCGTCGGGTATTTCACAGCCGCGGCATGCGCGCGCCACGGCCGCGGCTGTAATAGGCACCGGAGACGATCGTCACGTGTGGCGTTATTACTGCACTCCTTGCGAGCTCTCGGCAACGCTCTTATCGAAGCGTCGCGACGACGCGATAAGGCGTACCGTCGGCGGTTGAGAGAAACGCCGCGACGTGTATGCATTAATTGGCTAAGTATCAGGTTGAATGTTGATACGTCATTGATTTTGATAAGTTCAAGGAAAGAGAATTAAAAAAAAAAAAGAAGCATTTAACGAACGGTGTAGTCGAGCATTGTTTTGTGAAGTTGGATGCAATTATGGTAAGCGGTTTTTGAGACAAAGGATTGATAGGATGGTACACCGGTTGGTGGAACGATGCGGTAACGAGAATTTAAACTGACCGTAGATTCGATCGGGTGAGATTGTTGTTGTCGGATGGGGAATCGTGTCAAGTATAATAACTTTTAAAAAATCACTTCGGCGAAGGGTAAAAGGGATGAATGCGGCGCGGTTCGTACATCGTTGATTTGGGTTAATTGGGGTGGGCGATATTCATCGATTTCATCCTATTATGTACTCTACTTTTATTTATTGACAATTTATTGACAAAATTGGACATAAATTAATTATTAATAATCTCATATTGGCAAAGGGGCATCGAGATATCGAATGGCCACTGCCATTGTTTTAACGGTGAAATTTTAAGAACATTTAAAAAAAAATAATACACTATTTTTGTAAAAATAAAAAAAAAATTATAATGGTACATACATTAATTATTAATAATCTGATATTTCCAAAGGGCCATCGACCCAAGTCCCTCGGCCCTTTCATTCGTTAATTTTATTTACTCGTTTTACCACGAAAGTTTATCGATCTCCGCGCTAAAAATAGTAAAACGGATGATAAAAACTCGCTAACCGTCTAATCGAATGCACGAAATAAAAAAAAAATTCGAAAAAACGGAAATACACGGCGAACATCGTAGCCAGCTTTCCGGAGTGAAATGAAATTGCATTGTGCGGCAGCGATGGAGTCGGCGTTGATACGCGGCGCGAAGGCTCTTTAAACCGGTGACTAGCAGGAAACGCGTAATTTCAGAGCGTTATTTCTTACGGGCGGTGTCATCTGCAAGTAGCAGAAGTTTTACGTAAGTCTGGAACTCATCGGATTCGAAACGCACGGGGCACGGAACACCGGTGACTATTAACGGCCGTGCGAGTGCACTGCGGATATGGAGAAGAAGCGTATATCGATGTCTCAATGCCGCACGGGAGTTACCGGAGCGTTTTGAGCACAACAAATTCTCACGCGAGCGTGCATACGCGTACGAGCGACAGAACGGATGGTATCGTTCCGGAGAACGACCGGAGTGGATGGTACGAGCGTTCTCGTCCCCGTGTTTCGTGGGATCTTGAGATTACCTCGAGAGTAATTTTACCAATTCATGAAGTCCCACGCCCTCGAACGTATCTCATATTATCCGACATGCGCCGCGCCGTATAGAAACTTTTCTAGCAATAAAAAAAGCAACCCCCTAAAGCGCCCATATCTCTCGGAGCGCGCTGCGAGCCTAGAGCAGAAGCGTAGCCGGGTATGCAGCGAAAGAGCCCGGCGTGCAGCGTTCGTACACCGAGACAATCTCCGAGAAGCATCGGATCTCTGGAGTGGCAGTAAAGTGAGGGCAATGGAAAAAAGGCACGACATGGAAAGGGAAGAAAACCGACGGAGGAAATCGTAGTGGAAAAAAGGCACAGCGAGGCGGAGAGGATGGAGCGTACGGTGGGGCGGCGAAGGAGAGGAGGAAGAAAATAAAAGTGCGCAGGATGAGGAGCATCGTCGGACGAGGGGGTGGGAGCGGGATTGCCCGCGGGACCGAGGGAGGGTCGGTCGAGTTATCGGCGACAAGTACGCGCATTGTGCACGTCGGCGTTTATATTGTACCGCGGTATCGAATGCACACGGCGGAATACAGCAAAGACATGCATACAAGAAAACATGCATCTATATATATATATATAAAGGCCAGCATATAATATTATATAGGTAGCGCGGTAGGCGTGGTCGAAAAAAGGTAGGCGGTACCCGCGAGTCTCGAGGCGCGATATTCCATCCCCGCCACTCGATCGCTTCGCGAGGGAGATAGAAGTCGCGAGGCCGCGAGGCATCGAACTCAGGACCGCGAGATCGCCTCGCGAGTCCTTCACCGACACACTCGAACCCACTTGGAGTCGGATCGCCGAGCGAGACGGTCGCGGCATCGTGTGTGTGTGTGTACATATATATATGTATATTATATGTATATATATGTAGACAGACAAAGTTAATACACCGGGCCAGGGGAATCGCACAGCATACATATAGCTGTTTGCGGTGCAAGGCGGTCCGAGCTGCGCTGGCGCGAGCCGGAGGAACGTCGGCGGTGACGGGGACGACGATGGAGCGATAAAGCGGGGAAGAAAGAGGAAAGGACGGGCCGGGAGGGCCTCTGCAGATCGAGGGAGATAGTCGACACGAGCATTCGCGAAAAGGAACATTATCTCGAAGTCCAGATAGTATAACAGGGACCGTGCGTTAATGCGGCTCGTGCTCGACGGCCGGAGATTCCAGTTTCTCATTAGCGGTGGAAACACAGTTATTAAATATTAAAGATATTTTTAACTGGGAAAAGATGATTTTATGACTGCCGATCTTGGAAACGAGAGATCGTCAGTAGATCGTAATTAACTCGAGTCTGGATATGACATTAACAAAGTTTAAAGTTTATCGCTCTCTGCTGGGGAAAAAGCATCTGGTCCAGCTAACTTACCAGCGTTCCTGGAGGCAAGCGACGAATCGATCGTGCCGAAAAATTTATCGGTTCGGCCGACAAATTGGCTGGTTGAAAACTAATTAATTAATTGTGCCAACCCATTCAAATGGCCCGGACGACCGATTTCGTGTCTGGCGCGGAATTTGACTTTTTTTACGTGTTTGACCATTCATTCATCGTTAATCGTCGCGGTCTCATTGGATCGTGTTATCCTGTTTTTAATTGAACTTGCGCTTAAAGTGTCAATTTAAAAATTATGAATTATTCATAACTACATTGGCGTACCGGATTCGGAGGGGGAGATGAGAATATAAGGGTATCGTGAAAATTGCACTAATACGGATACATGCATAAGCGGAGAATCCCTGTTATTGTAATTGCAGTCGTTCCTTGGCATTTGTGTGCAATACGACGGCGACGATTGGACAAATACGGATTCTTATAGCGATCCACCGCCGCCGCGGGATAACATATGTGTGCAAAGGCTGCTGCTGCTTCTGCTGTCACAGGGGGGAGGGGGAGGACCAGGGGAAGGGGGCGACCAATGATATTACCCAGCTTTATCTCGATACGTTTATCTCGCCGATGCTGCTTGGTGCCCGAGAGTTTTGTACACGTTTATCGCTGGTACGTGTGCACGCCGGTGCTACCGCCACCACGCCGTCTGTATGCGTTGCATGACACTGGAAAGGGAAACTATTGACTGTTCAACGAGCGTCACGAGTGGAAGGGGACGAAGGCGGTCGGGGTTCGGCACGCGGATAACTGGCGTGCTGACCGACCAGTCCGCACGGCGGTGGGGGTTGTTGATAACGCGGGCGATCACGATACTACTACGGAACTACGCGCTATAGCGTTTCCATTGTTTTCGGCACGTCGCCGATAAGTCGAAAATTATTCTTAATTTTTATATTCATTAAAAAAATGAAATGATTCGCATTATTTTTTTTCTCAACAATTATTATTTTTTCAATCATTATTATTTATTTAATTATTCGTTTATTATTATTTTTTCAATTGCTATTATTTTTTAATTCGCTTTTGGATAAATTGAAAACATTATTAATAATCCTAAACGTATTTATTTACACATTTATCTTTTTATTAGTTTGATACTTTGCGTTACTTTTGAGTAATAATTGGACGAGTGTTTTGTTTTTATACTTGACATTTTTCGTACACGCGGTAACTTCGCCCGGCGAACGAGTCAATGGATTCGACCCGGTGCAGTGAAAAAGCTCCGTGGTGATTCCCGACGTCGTCGCTCGTTACAATACCACTGCCCAGTCACCGGAAATGTGATTTTTTTTATTTTTATTATTATTGAACGGAGAAGCCTTCCATCCGGCCTAAGAGGCCAGCAGACCGCCGTGGGTTTCATTCTCCCAGAGTGGGACACGGACTCTCCATCCATCTCGCTCATTGCTCCGAGTTTTCTTTCGGCTTGGTTACAGCGTAGGGAAGATCGTGTCGAATAGCGGGGACGTACGGACGGGGAGGGAGCGGAAGGAGAAGAAGGATGCAAAGGCAATATAGCCTCGTATTGAGCCCGGCTGAGAGGGCAGAGCAGCATTCAAAGCATCAAAACAGAAGCTACACGCTGCATTCGACGTACACATATGAGCGGGAGATCGCGCAGCGGGGGCGCCATAAAAATATTTTTAGATACGAAAGTCTCCTCTTCGACTTCTTATTCCCGCGTTGCGACCACGTACGGGCGGAGGGCGGAGATAGATTTTTCGTGAACGCCGGTGCAGCCAGTCCGGGGGGAGAGAGGGGTGTGTAGAATGTGAAAAGAGGGAACAAAAAAAAAAAGAAAAAAAGAATAAATAAAAAAAAGACGGCAAAGGAGGGTGGAAAGGAAATGGGCTTTGGACGAACGATCGGAACGCGCAGCATTCGAGCAGTTAACCACGTGCAACCGATACATCTCGCACTGCAACGCACTGTCTGCCGCAGCACCCTCTTCGCTTGCACATCCTCGTCGGTCGTTCCTCTTCTCTCAGCCGTCACCGTGGAATCCAAGAAATACATCCGATCTTCGACTCTGCTCGAGCGTATTTGTACGTCTATACGCTGTATCTCATATTCATCCTCACGCTCTTTCCCAGAGCGCACTCCATCTATCGAACACGCCACGGCGATTGGGACCACGTGTCGACATTTTTTTTTTTTTTCTTCTCTTCGCATTTTTATCGGGGGGATTTTTTTTTATTGAGACATCGCAGCTTCCGCAGCTATTCATCGCAAGCTGAGATCGTTTTAAATAGGAGGAGGGAGCCTTCGTGGAGGAACGAACGCATAATATGAGGCATTCTGTGCATCAAGTGCGACACTGATCGGTCGTCTTGTCGATTTTCCTGCGGGTTGTACATTTGTGGAGAGACATTCTTGGAGAAAAATTAGACAAAATTACAACTATGTTGCCAATAAGAAAAAAAAAATTGCCTCATCGAAATATGCTCGAAAAACTTTCGGAGAAATATCATAAAAAAGCCGAAACAAATAAAAACTTTTACTCAATTACCTCAGGTTTTTTAAAAGTACTAGCCCCAATTTTCAAACAATTAAGCACCTAATTTAAAAATCTGTAAAAATGTATCGATATTCTCGACACTTGGAGTGACGTCCGAAAAAAGTGTACGAACATTGCACCGAAATCCAAAAATCTTTTTCTCAGTGTGTGTGTGTGACACCGTGAAAAAATACATCATTCGACGGACCTAGTGTAGCACACCTCTAAACAGATCTCAGTTTTATCGATGATATCTCAAGATCTAGGGACGATATAATGATGTTGAGTCTCCGGGCCACGAAATACGTTGGGCAGATGCCTCGTCCTCGACAGCCCGAAGTTCCTTCGCTATCCACTCGACGACTTTTACATTGCCTCTTTTCTATTCACATTTTTTGTTATATTTTTTTTAACTGTGTCGCCAACTTCCGACGGTAAGTGGGACATCTGTCCCCCCAACGACGCGGGGAAGATACCTTTTCTCTGGTGCTCACGTGCCCGTTCGTTGCACTGTTCTACCATTGTTTACGATTTTCACGAGCAATTGGTTCTCCATAGAAGGGAGTTCATAGATCGATCATTGGATCCTCACACTGGGCTCTTTCGCCGGGTCGCGCTCGATCCCTTTCCTTCCTTCCTTCCTCGCTCACCGGGCCTCGTACTGCATTATATTATACGCAAGGTATAGATGTATTAATGGTGTGTGTATAGAGGAGCCGCAAGTGCCGAGTCACGCCTTGACAAACAGGGATGTCAAACAGATGTCTGGCAGTAACTGCGGATCGAGTGGTCCGCGCGGCGCGCCGACCCACAGGCGTCGTACGTACAGTTTCTGTGAGACCCTCTCCGTTCCCTCGGCTTACATTATACCCTAAGAGCCGAGAGACAATCTTCCTCTCTTGCGAAGCGTACAAATCGTGAACGTCATTCGGGCCCGCCGAGCAACGAGTCCGGGTTCCTGGATCCGAAGTTCTCCGCGATACTGCGACGAGAGAGAAGCTCGACCAGCGGGAGTTCTCCGCCACACTCGTCGAATGTAATATTCCCTGCTACACGCCTCACAAATTCATTTTAAAAAGTATATATATATATATTTTTTTTCAAGCTGCGAACATTTGTTTCTGTCGTTCCACCCTTTGCTTGATTATATTTTTTTTGTAAATACAATAAAAAAACACGGTAGAGATTTTTTCTGAAATGGGTAGGGAAGAATGGATCGGATCGTCAACATTTTTGCTGCGATGTGAAGCGTAAAAAAAATCGCGCTTGTCATCCAACGGATATTTTTTTTCATTATTATTATTTATTTATTTTTTTTTTTGGGAATTCAACACCGGATGAATGTATGTTTCGATAACGTTTCGCGTACGTGCGAAAATTCGAGCATCGAGATTTCCTTCTCTCGCAATTGAGGGCGAACGCTCGCTTTCACACCTCTCCCTGTCAATGTTCGTGATTGGCTGTCGGTTCTCTCAACCGACGCATCCCGAATTGCCAGGTATCGTATAGAACGAGCCGGACGAGAGAGCGCTGTGCGTGCGAACAACATGCGAGGAGCTCGGTCAGTTTTGGTCGAAGCCACACGCAGCCACGGTGATTTTGACGCGAGCCTGACGCGTCCACCGACCTTGCGTCGGATTTTGCCCGGCCGTCAGTGGCTTTTAACTCTACCGTTGCGCTTCAACTCTTTCTATATCCCTTTCACTCTCTCGAACGCGGCTGTACGTACATTTACCCTAGCGGCACCCCCTCCCCCCACCCCTCTCGCGATTTCTTCTTCGTATCGTTCTGAAAATGATAACGTCCGAAACATATATATATATATACATGTATGTAGGGGAAAAGGGGCGAATATGGCCCACCCTGATTAGTACGTAAATCTTTTTCACCTATACATATATGTTTTTTTATATAAAAAATGTAGAGTGAAAAAAAATTGTTTGAAAATTAATGAATGATGTTGGAAGCTTTTTTACATAAACTGTTTCTGAAATTTTAAACACATGTGCGTGGCAATTTTTTTACAGTAATATTTTTACTTTGAATTAAAGTTTGTGTAAATTTCAGGCAAATGATTTGTAATTTGTATGTTTTATGGTACTTTAATTTGATGAAAAAGTACATTAATGTCAAATTAATGTAAATATTGTAAACAAATTTCAAGTTCTAGTACATTAAATTTACAATTTATTTTGACAGTGTCCAAGTCGAAGTTGAGAATTATCGTTTCTTTTTTTTGCAAATCACACAAAAAATAAAGATTGCTTCATAAAAGACAAACTTGTCGAGTCTCCAAACCGCTCTATTCTTTCCATCGGCTCATCCGGTATCTTTCGCACCAAAGATACCAGGGCAAGAAACTTTAGCCAAATGGCCCGTCAATTATTGCGAGATTCGACCGGGCGTTCATTGATGGCCTCCCATTACGATTATTCAGCGTTTATACTCCATCATCTCGTTTCATTGAGCTCCAAGGGATGAAAGCGACCGGTAGAGCCGCGGGCGGGCGGCGGGGCGAAGGGGGTGAAGAAACGGATCGATGTTTGTTTTAAATCGAAGGTATATATGTCTATAGTATAATAACAAAGAGTCAGAGTATCGCTCGAGCCTTGTTCGAGATCCCTGACCGTGGGGACTTCTCACTCTCACAAGGATCATTTTTCATGACGCATTACTCCCGCGAGATAACCTTCCCCCCTCCACCTCCGCATATTATTTTTTCCCCTCCCGTACGAGTTTCTCGTCCCACGTCGTTCGGCTACCGTCGTTCGCCGGTATGCGCCCGAGAGCACCGGCGGCACTAACGAAAAGCAATACACCGTCTCTTGCCGTGCGCATAAATTTCGTTGTTTATACTCGGGAGGGACGGCGAGGAGAGGAACCGATTAACGTGTTGTTTGATGTTGATTTCCCCGCATGTTTTTGTGTTAGCGTGCAATCTTCAGATAGTAGACGATCCCCGGGCCCGACGACGAGCCACCCACGCGACGAACAAATGACATTCGTCGTACAGCCCATCGACTTCGCGCTCTCGTAAACGGACCGAAAGCTAAAGGAATCCTGTTACGTCTACTATCGATCGATTTCATCCGCTCCAACCTACAACCGACCGCACGATTTTACACATGCGAATTCAACCGATGTACCAAAAAATTAATGATTAGTTTTTAAAGAAAAAAAATCAAGATGAACATTTTTAATTTTTGAAAAAAAATAACTAATAAATTAATACTTTTAATTCTTGAAAAAAAACGGAAAAATAATAAACCCAGAAAAAAAATTTATTTGACAGCCACAGTTTATTTGATTTAACTAAAATATTTATTTGATTTAAATAAATATTTGTTTGATTTAAATAAATATTTATTTAAATTAAGCAAATACTTGTTTAAATCAAATAAATATTTTACTTAAACCGAATAAACGGTGGCCGTCAAATAAATTTTTTTTCTGGGTGTATTTGGATTTTGTAGATTGCCGTTATCTCGAAACTAATTTATCTTGGTTTCCTTTGTTCGAATAAGTCGGAGCGTTCAGCGTAAAGACAACGATGCATGTGAAGCTGTACGGCCCGCTGTAACAGAACGGACGTGAATTCCGGGGGCGTACAAATACTTTCGATACGTACTTCCGGCGGGCAGTGTACTGCCCAGTGCAGCGGTAGTGAACAGTTGCATGCCTCGCTTCTCTCTCTCTCTCCCTCTCTCAGCCTCCCTCTTTCTTTATGCGTTGTCGTTCGCCTGTTCAACTGCACCGACCGACATCCATTCGAGCAGTCGATAGCACTCCTATCGAGGCTGATAAGCTGTGCTCCGAACGTGATACGATATACGGGGTCCAGGAGAAAGACAAAACACGAGCAGTCAGCGCGGCCTACTACTGTACAGCGTTACACATAATATAATTAGCAATATTAATTTTTTTTCTCACACTCGTGCAATCACCAGACATCTTTCTCGCAGCTAGAGCTGCGTCTAGCGTTACAGAACGGAGTCAAAGTTCCGTGTAATATTACCACGCCTTTCGTCAAGATTAATATAAAAAATTTAGAATCAATTTTAATTTAACGAAGAATTAAACAAAAATAAAAAGTTAATGAAAATGATTGGTTAATACATATTTATTTCGTAATCGAAATAAATATGTAATATTTTATTGTTGTTAATTTAGGAAACCGCTATTTAAAAAATAATTTTCATACATAGTCTCACTGCAGAAAAATTTGCCATGACGACCAATTGGTTGACTATATAATATGTCTCGCATCCTTTAGGCCGGTTTAATATTTGAAATAACATTACATCCGGTTTCCTCCAAAACACGACTCATCGACTAAAAATAAAAAAAAAAGATTCCTCGAAAAGTTAATAACAACCAGCCTCAAGTTTGCTCCGTTTCCAAAGAATTCGCTCATTAACCCAGCGTCCCGCATATTCGTTTCACACATCCGTTTCCGGTCTCGCATAAATATAATAATCGGTCCGAGGCACATACACGAGTACAATGAGAGCGCGCGACGCACAGCGGAGCGACGATTGCACAAGGATGGAGAAGCCGCGGCGGGGGTGGCGAGCTGTGCCGCAGAGAGAATGAGAACGGCGTCGATTCTAGGTGGGAGTGAAATGACAAAAAAAAAATAAAAATAAAAAAATTCTCTCGGGTATTTGTTTAATTATCAACGGTACCGCATTAACTCGGTAATTGGGCGTCAGATGACGAGCATTATATCCCGCTGACACGCTCATTGTAAAAACCACGGGGGCCTCGGTAGTTTTTCGTGCGGACGGCGTCCACGAGAGTTTGTCCTCTCTTCTCTCCGGCATCGTCGTTTCTTATTCCCCTCTGATTCTCTCTGTAGCCTCCCGCGCTCGCGGATCTAAAATATGTAGTATACATCAGCTACGAGCCTCCGCTGCTCCGGGGGGGGCTACGTGCGCGAACTCTTTGTCCCCCAGCAGATATTATTCGTGAGAGTCGGCACGAGGTTCCCCACATGCTCCGTTTTAGTTCGCTCCTTGTGGTCTCCGTTCGGCTGCCGGGCAGACAGCGGTGTTAATCGTATGCACGCAAATTAGAACAATGAGTGCGTGCCATTATTAAACTCCCGGCTCCCCGGTTGAACAAGGACGATTTTGAATGACACTTCTATGGGACACCGATTTGGATAGCTAAGCGACACGGTTTTCGGTTCTCCATGGCTCCTACCTTTTGTAATGGTACCAATACGATCCGATTCCCGAACGAGAGCCACGGACGAGCCGGCGGCAGGACGCGACACGAGAAACCGGCGAAACGCCCGGAGAAAACGGGCATGCCTCTCGGCGGCTACCGAAAATGATGGCATAACTAGCCGCCATGTACTCGACGTCTTCGGAATGCGAAGGAACGGCAGGCCGGCGACACTCCGCTAAGAAATCCCGGTCAGCGACAAAGCTTCCACTCACTCGCATGCTCGTAAATACTTTATACACCCGAACGTTATACGAGGGCATTCGCTTTGCCAAAGAGCGCGCCTAAAACTCAACTCGGTATTTTGAGGCTAAACGGTCGCGATATCATTTATTTAGGACTGAGGTGAATAAATGATGTCTCATCAACCTCCACTTCGGTGGTGTCTGCAAAATTTATCAGAATTTTCGATAATCATTTTTCATCATTCAGCACACAATATCTGTATCGTGAATAATTTTGTTGCAGATGGATCGTGTATTTTCATTTTTTTTATATTTGTGAATCTTTGAATAATACCGAGGAAACTTTCTACAAATTTGGATCTGCGTCTAATTTTTCTTAAATAATTGAAGATACTGAGAAAATTGTAATTACCGTATAAAGATAGCTTCCCAACGAATACGAAAGGGTGAGCGCGGAATTATTTTCCGAACTAACCCTGGAGCGCTGAAATTTCCGACCCAGGAAAAAATAAATGCATGGTTTAATTTTCCACATGACGCTGACCCGACGCGATGCCCGTTAAATATTCATCCCCAGCATCATCGGTCCGGCACAACGGCGAAGAAACGATACGATGTATATCCCGTGAAAGTAATCGTGACTATATATATTTTTTATTCATACATCTCGACGTTATAGAATGGATAAGTGAAGTGTACCGAAGGAGGTTACGGGTGAACTGAGAATACGAGAGATACATCGGCGAATGAAAAGTATATCGGAGCACAGATTAAATTAGGATTCATATGTTCGTTGAATAATCGATAGAGGGAATATAAAAGGCGGTAGTCATTGGCAGCGAGGTCGTTAACGAATTTTTTTCTTTCTTTTTGTTTTGTTTTATTTGTGCCCCATCCTCGACCGACCAGGAGTCGGTTATCCCTGGAATATGTACACATTATACGTATATATCCGTCGGTCCTATACAAAAGCAGATGAGACTGAGAGAGAGAAAGCGCGAGAGAGAGAGAGAGTACCGCGACAGAGTCGCAGCGAATCTTCAGCCAAAGCAGCAGAGTGGGTTGATACAACTGCGCCAGGGTCGGGAGGGTTGCGGGGGGTATTGCAGTGCTCGAGCATATCGGTATTGAGTGGCGGTTGGTGCACTCCCGCGACTGTACGACCTGACGATACTGCAATTCAATTCAATTCGACGGAAAGACGTCACGCGCCCGATGAAACTCGAGTTCGATATTTATTTTCCAACGGTGCATTAATTATCATGCGCGGTGTATCTCCTCGTAATTTCCATAAATACTCGTTTCTCCGTTGCCAAAGCTTCACTCGAAACTCTCGGTATCTCGAGGGTCTTCATATCCCGCCTCTGACGATACACCCGCGAGTGCGGTGTCTATAGGTCGAATGATCTATTGATAATTCAGAATTCCGTTCGGATTATACTCGAAAAGGGATCTCGATCGGGACGGGCTTTGGTCCCGATGACGCGCGAAACAGCTCCATCTTCGTTCGCTTGTTTCCACCACCGACAGACTCGTATACCCTCGTTAGCTCCGTTTTTTTTCTTCATTGTTTTTTTAATCCAACTCCAAGGTTTCCCGTCGTGTCCAGCGAAGAGCAACATTCCCTTGTTCCCCGGAGTATAGGACACTTCAGAGACTTTGGGCCGCGTTACACTCTCTGCTCACCGTGCCACAGAAGGCTCCAACCTCCGTACCAGCATACCCCGTCCCTGTATCCGGGGCATAGACACTGGTGGAAAATTAGACGCTCGCGGGTGAGTTAAAATAATTAAAACGTCCCGGGGAAAAGACAAAAGCCAGTTACGGGGGGGGGGGGGGGGGGGGGGGGGGGGGGGGGGGGGGGAGGAGGGGGGGGGGGGGGGGGGGGGGGGGGGGGGGGGGGGGAAACGGCGGAGGAACGATGAAAGTGGAAAGAGTAGGGTCGGATAGGCGAGCGAAGAAAAACACAGACTTGATCAAAGTGAAATACGTATTGCCAGCCATGTGGGTAATTATCCTGGACCTTTGCATTAACCCCTTTTCCATCCCCCCCCCTCCCCTCCTCCTACACCGGCGAAGCTCGCCTTCCCGCGCTTTCTCTCGACTCCGAGCTCAGCCACACTTTTCTCCCACACCACCGAATCCTCGCCAGCCGCGACGTCCGCCTCTCTGCTCCGGCTGTGGACTTTGCATGGACGAGCTCTCTTACTCTTCCATTCCTCCCCAAACCCCTTTTACCCCCTTTACCTCTTTATCTCTTCGCATCCTTGGTGATCTATATACACCTATATATACATATATATATATATATATCTGGAAGCTCTCATCCGCGCAGCCTCCATTCGACGGCCCGGTCCCTCCCGCCATCGGATAATATTCATTCGTAATATTCACCGAGGTCGCGGAGAAAATAATTTAATTAATCTGATTGAGAATGTTAATGCCTGTCTCGCAAAATAATATCTAAATGAATTAATACGAGGCGTCCCTTCTCCACCCCCCGGGCCATCCCATCGACCTATGTTGCCGTGTTCGGGCGAGCGACGAGGTGATAGAGAAAGCGAAGTAAAGAAGAACGAGAGGCTGGATGGAGGGAGTCATAAAGAGTCGGTGGTGGAGTAACAGAGATGCACCGAGGGGAGAGCAGGAGTGGATCGGGACAGGTTGCGCGAGGGGGGCGATGGGGGAGGGGTTATCCGCTGTACATGCGGGGGGCGGTGGGAGGATGAACAGAAACGAAACTCACTCAGCAAAAGGGGGCGGGGGGGGGGGGAGAGCGGGAGAGAGACGCCGAGAGAGAAAAGAGAGAGCCCTAATTAGCTAAGTAAAGCCGGGGCATTATCACTTATTTTCAACCCCTTCACCGACCACCCGCCGCTCTCGTCCTCATACCCGGTTTCGCCTAACGAAATGCCAAGTTCTCTCTTCTTGCTTGTAACTTTGGCCGGTGAATATCCCCAGTCGTGCCATACCAGATATACATCTGGCTCACTCGCTCTTTCATCGAGACTCACCAGCAGGTTGAGGCTTCGCCGTGGGGTTGGTAGAGTTCTTCACGCGCGAACCCGCATCGCCCGATTCAGTTCCTCACTCCCATTCTCGAACTCCCCCCCGCCCCCCTTCTCTCGCCCGCCCCGCATTCGGCTTCCGCCGACGGCATTCCAAAGTGAATTCGTTTTTTCTTCGTGTTTACCTGCGGGGAAAACTCTCGCGATTCAACGAGATCAATGCTGCGGATAGGTTTGTAACGCGCCACAGACGGGTGGATGAGTTGCAATGGCACGCGCACCGTGGAATCCGTGCATTGGCTGCAGGGGGCTGCATACATCGGGCTGGGGCGGCGGCTCGGTCGGCGTTTCCAGTGGGTTAAAGTGTCGGAAGCCCTGGATTATGCGGACACATTGATATCCACTTCCACAACGGATAAAGCCGTTTCGACGAGACCCCGGCCAACCCCTATGTATTTCCACCTCGTCGCCAGGCCGCATGCGAAACACGGCCAATGGTTTTACCATCGACAAGGTTTTACTCCCCATTAACCCCCTCCCCCTCGACTCGTTCATTGCCGCGTCGGAGAGACCGCGGTCGGAAAAACACCGAAAGCGATGAGGAGCCATGAAGCCCAAAAACTTTACGGGAAAATATGGTAAATTACATCTGCACACGATTTTTTTTTTTTCTTCAAATTTTCTATCGGACATTCTGCGAGGTAATCGACAGGGCTGCGATTTTAGAACGCGCCTGCTTTCCTCGTGCAAAATTTTTCTCCGAATAATGGTCTTAAGGGCACCCGAGCAGCGCCTCGTCTCCGCGAGCTTTCGAGCGGGGGCGACATCCTACCATCTGGCATTGCCGGCTTCAACCCAGGCTCCTCCCCTCGTTCTCTTGTCTTCGCGCCGAGTTGAAACAAAAACGTGGAGCGAGGGTCCGCGGGCGCCTTGTTTCCCCCCGGTCCAAATAACCCTTCAAGAATCTCCGATCCCCCCCCCCCCTCCCCCTTCCGAACGATATGCGAGAACCCTCGTCGCCCGTTCACGCTACGCCCGTACGGCTCAACTACAATGAGCGAATAATGATTCGAGGCAAGGATGAAAATCGATTGAAAGCTCCACCGTCGCCGGGTCTCCCTGTGTTCTCACCGCGACCGGTCCGAACCCTGTCCGATGGTCGTCCGAGCGTCGATAGTCGTGCCTCGCAGCCACCGTCGGAGCCGCGTTAAGACAACGGAGCCCGAAATGCCTGCGACTACCGACCAGACTGCGCAATGGTTTTCAACTCTCCGATCAACACCAGGCAACACATCGTCGTGCCCCGGCACTCCGCCTCTCCCCACCGCCGAGCACACGAGCAAAGTAGGGCTGTCGCGTCGCGCACAGACACGCGGCGGGTCGCCAACTCGGGCTGCATATGTAATAATCACAGCAGCGCGACGCTGACTCATTGATTTCGTTAGCAGATACTCCGGCCGAGTGTAGAATTAGCATTTCTTTGTTTCAAGCCCCCTCTGCGTGTCCCTCGCCATATCCTCCCTTTCGGACCCCTTCCGGCTGTTCCGTCGGACAGACCGGTGCGGCCGGCAAATTTTCCATCGGCCGAACAACCTTCCTCTCTCTATCTTGCCCTAGCGAGGCCCCCTCGTTCCTGTTGTCTCTCCTCGCCCTTTCCCCGTGTATCTAACATTTTTATTTTTTTTTTTCATTCCACGCGCCTCCTAGCCTGAGCTCCAGCGCCTGCTTGCTTAACGCTCGGATCGTTATCGAATGTGTCGTAAATCATCCTTTCCGTTCGTGCAATTTTGAGGTAGCTACGTGCGCAACGCGAGTGCTACACGCGCCAGCACCGATAGCTCTCTCGCGGGTACGTACGGGCCGACCTCTCGTGTACTCTTCGGCGGAGGTTTTCTGCGTGCGTGAAAACGAGTCTTTCTTTATCGCGAGACGATATAAATCAATTCCAGAAAGCGGCTCGATGTATGGGTATCCCACGTGCACGCGGCGACTCCCTCGCCCCGGGGATGTGTCTCTTTCTTGAGCGATTCATTGTCAGAGAACGGAGAACTCACTCAATGAATAAAAAGTTTCCGCTCCGCTCATAGACGCGAGATTATCTGTGAGAAGGTTGCATGTGTGTGGGTCTTTTTTTATCCGTTATATTGCCTCGGATCTTGGGTTCGGAACAAATCTTTAATCCCATTCCCACATCAGAGGCAGCTGATGGCTCGTGTGTGTGTGTGTGTGTGTGGAAATGATCGTCGTGAGGCAACGACGAGAGTTTCCCTACGACTACGGAAACTCTTAAGCCCCGGTTGAATTCAATGCGAAGAAATTAACGGAATTGAATTAACCGCGATGGGGAATTTTCATTATCGGGAAAATTGGCAATTTTCCAGTGCTAAGCGCGTCGGGGCTTCTCTGCGCGGTCTTCGCGTTCTTAGCCCTCCCCAACCCGCTCTGCTATGCGCGTGGCGTATATACATATATAGCTGTGTCATCGCGACGGCGACTCGACGGCGGATGGCACACGAACGTAATAGTCCTGGAAACTCTCGCGAACGGAACCGTCGAATGTCGCGGTTAATCGGCGTCCACGCACACACGCACGTGTCCACCTGCCTCGCGTACGCCACCCCGCAGGGACATTCACCGAATAACGATTACCGTATCGCATTTGGTCTTCCCCCACGCTGCCGTCGAGATATCGAGGGTAAAAACGCATATTAGCTACGAGAAATGTCATTTTGTGCTAATCGTTTTTGAAATTTGTCCGATTTGCTGAATGCTTGAGGCATCGCAGTGATGTTTTCTTATACGTGCATATTTGACTTCTTGTGGAATGTTAGCCATTTTTTAAATTTTAAACAAATTGCATGAAAAAAATTTCGAAGCAATTTCTAAGTCACTGAGAAATTTGATTTCCTCTATAACTATCGAATCGTGAAACTTATCGCAGCTCCAATTATAACTACTCAGTGGGACGTAATTTTTAAGAAATATTTTTTAAATATTGTTCGGTGAACATCAAGAAAGAAATAATGTTTTTTTTATCAAAGCTAAACTCAATACAAACATTTTATTGTAGTTACTTCCTTTAATTACCAGACATGTCGTTATGGGATTGTAATTGCTGAAAATATATTTTATAGCTGAGTATTGAGAAACAGTAATAACGCATAAAAAGAAAAAAAATAGATGCTTCAATGGCCAGAAATTAAGATTGCCATTTTTTTTATTGGTTACTCAGAAAAGTCGATTCCGCTCGTTCCAGCTATTTCATCTAGAGTCCTATCAAGCCCGAGGATGAGAACTGATTGGAACGAAGTCGTCCCGTTGCCAGCCGACAAACGCGTTCTCCCCGGCTTTACGGTGACAATTAATTTTTATTATCGGCACCGGAATTCGTGCTAATTGCTATACAATGCGGATCGAAGCGATGACGGTCACTCTAATACCGCTGTCGCCGCCGTTTCATCGCCGGCAGCTTAGTCATCTCTGTAATTAACGTTTCAATATTTTCTCGTTGATAGAGAGATATTAATACGGAGAATCGGTGTTCGATGATAAGTAATAAAGCAGTAATACCTCCGCTCAGCCCTTCGTGGGTACGCTTACTGTCGCGCACAATTTCGCGCCAGTTCTTCATACAATGACATTGGCGAGTAGATAAATGGAAACGTCAGACCAAAATTAACGTGTCTGTCACACGCAGTAAGTGAAATTTCTTATAGATCGCCGACAATGAAGATCCAAAGAAAGGATATGGAAAGCAAATGGGCCCCGAGCGAATCCAAGCATTTCCAATATAGGTTGCGCGAATGACACTCGGGACCGGTACTGGCCAACGTTGGGCGAACACTGGCCGGCGCGGTACCAGTACTGGCTCCGTGCGGCGCTGCCGCTGGGGTTAATTTCTTCGTCCCCGGATTTTCGGGCATTCCACTCAATCCGCGATGACACAAGGGCGCGAACCCCAATTGCTCTTAGAATCCACCCTAAGGAGCTTGAAAACCGGACATTAGCATGCACACCATATTACTGCCGCGATAGGTTTCTCGTTCTTCGTCGGCATGTCTCAGTAACACGCGGAGGGTTCTTCGTGTTCTCCGGCTCGAACGCGGGAACCCCCCCCCCCCCGCGTTTTGCTTCAGCCCATCGACGGCGTCCGCACCCCTTCGCCTGCTTCAACGTCCTGAGAATATCACGCGAGTTCTGATTAGACGTAGAATTAATGATTCGAAAATCAATACAGGGAGCCGCTTTCCCTCCCAAGAGTATTAAGACACCGGAGTCGGATAGGGGTGGCTGATGCTATTCAGAAACAGAGAGCGATAAGGAAAGATGAAGATAGAGGTGGATCCAAGGGAGAGAAGAGTTTCGGACAAGGACGCGGAGGGAGGAAACGGAAGCACCAGAGAAATCCCTCCTGACGGTGAGGAGGTGGCTGTGGGTACGCCGAAGCCATCGAATGTTCCGGGTGCAAAAGCGAGACAGGAAGGACCTCGAGGAAGAGGAGCCGGGAGTTTGAACAGTGGAAAACCGGTCTTCCACTATTTTGTCACCAAACCCTTCTTCGCCCTTTGATAACTAATTAGTGTTTTACCCCCACCGTAGTCTCTTTTATCGTCCCAATCAGAGTGGAGGCCAGGTCGAAGCTGCTGCGCTACCCGAGGCGCGGGGGGGTGGGCGGGGGGGAAGGAACCCCTTTTCAGGAGCCACATCGACGTTTTCAGGCTTTGCCGAAAAGATGGGAATCAAAGGATTTTCGGTGAGAAGCGTCAAAAGTGCGAGCGGGGTGGTCGACGAGGAAGAGAAATATCGGGACGAACGCGCGGGGGGATTTTTGGCTCGAGAGTAGCTACTCCGCCATTTCAACCCCTCGCGCGACCGCGCACCCCGCGTTACACCCCTTCGTGCCTACGCCGAGATGTACCGCAAGAGAACCCGTGGAATAGAGGGCGACTAAGATGAGGCGCGTCTTCGAGACGATCGACGAGACTTTCGATCTTCCCCGGTTCTTCAGTTTTTGGCTCTATACATTCGCTATTACCATACTGTACTATATATATGTATATACTGCGTCATAATAAAGTTAACTCTGAAGACTCGTCACGGTCATCAGCACTGCTCGGCGCGTTGTTCCGCAGAAATCCTTTCAGGGCCTGCAATTAGTCGACGAAGTATAATTACGCGTACCGATCGAGCGCGGCTCGCAATGAGAGCAACGTTTTTCGCGTGGACTCTTCCGTGCGCTCACCGATCACGCGAGCGTTGATGTAACAAAGATGACCGGTTGAATTCCTTTCGGCGTTGCCCACTGTTGCGGTGCCGCGGTTAATCGCGCAGCGTAGTCGCGGATCGACCCGATACGATGCACCGAGGTGCAGCGCGCGATGCGCGGCTTCGCCGGCCGTGCGAGATACGCTCCGGACGGGGGAGACACCGAGCGTCTATCCCGCTGTACAGACGCCATAAATATCGCAACGTTCTTATATTTTCATCACGGCCATCATTAAAATTTATGTTATGATCAGAAGTGGCCGTATATGTCGGAGGCGCGCACAGTGTGCCGCCGCCGTGGCGAACAGCCTTCCTACCTCGCTGCGGACGACGGGGGAGTGAAAGAGGAGGAAAAAAAGGGGGAATGACGCTGCCGGTGGTTGTCGAGTCGCGCGGGGGTGGTAATATTGTAATCTATGTGTGGAAGAATGCGCGAAGAGCGACGGAGAGGGAGAACCGGAGAAAGACCACGAGGAGGGGGGGGGGGGGGGGGGGGGGGGGGGGGGGGCGGAGGTGTGAGAAGGATGAAATAGTAGCCTGAATGGCACGAGCCCCTGCCGGCTCGTCGCTGTAAGGGTACTTTTCGGCTGTTTTTCCGCGAATCCCGATGCTCTCGATGCCGATGGCTATGCTCGGTGAAAAAAAAAAAAAATTCTGGGACAGGGGGCACTCCCCTGCGAAGAGATGAAGTGCGTTCCAGCTAGCTGGGTAACTCGGAGTAGACGAGTATATACCGTAGAGGAGGGTGCCAGGAATCGCGGGCGTGCGGAAACAATGACGTCTATACCAAATCCCTGTCCCTATATTCCCTCTTTTTTTTCCGCGGGGTGCCATTAGAATGCTGTCACGAGGCGTGCGGGAACACCGTAGAAATATAGCTCGCCCCTTCCGCCCGTGCTATAGAAACACTCCAGGTTGTTGTGTCCCATGGATTCCCGGCTCGTGTCCTTCGCCGCGTGTCGCTCAGCTCGCGCCGCTCCCGCTTAAGACGTCTCTGCCATAGTTATCTCGAACTTTTCGCATGCTTCGCGGATACATGGTTCATCTTTTTTTTTACATCCTTGGACCACTTGCATCTCGGGTCGTGCAGGAATCTGGTACATGCTTTGGTGACTTCCTCGCATCCATAGACGATGAACCCGACGTTTTGCATCGACTATCTCGAACTTTTCGCATACTTCACGGATAGTTGGAACCATTATTTTTTACCATTCTTGGACCATTTGCATAGATTCGTGCCGGAATCTGGTCCATACCTTGATGACTTCTTTGCATCCATTGACGATGAACCGGACCTTTTCTATTGATTATCGTGTCTCGTATCTCTTTCGTATACACGGATGCTCGGTCCATTATTTTTGTCCACGTTTGGACGACTTGCATCTCGAATCGTACCGGAACCTGGTCCATTCTTGGATATCTTCCTTACATCAATAGACGCCGAACCAGACGTCCCTTGATTCCCTATCGATCAGAGTGGCTCATCGATCGCTGTCTATCGCGGCAATGGGTACAAAACCGATAGTTCCGTTACACACGTCCATGAGAATTTTTCCCGCGATCGTCGGAGTGAAATATTTGAAGTGCGCCGATGAAGTACGAACCGCCGATGATCGACCGGCCGGTAGCGGAGTGCCGATATGCCCGTGGCATCCGAAGGATCACAAAGATGATTGGCTTTGACGTTGAAGGGCTATTGTCACCCGTTGGACCGAGGTAAATCGAAATGGCGAACGGTAATTCGATTGCTACGGCTTGCCCACGGATTGCGAATTATATTTCGCCCCGTGCGCGCCAGAGATCTGCGCTTTGTGTGTGTCTCGTTCCTGTGCCAGTCGTGCTTTCCGCCTCTGCACGACCCACCACTATCGGAGCGTATATACGTGTGTATATAATATGCACACATACATATATACACACGCTCCGGCCCAAACAATCGTCATCGATTCATGCAAATTTTAACAATCGGTCGCCGGGTCCCCGGCCCCTCGTATATACCCTTTCCCTTGTCTCGTGTACCGCGCGGAATACTACCCGAACCTCTCCCGACCACCTCCGGCTATCCGACGATCCGTGTCACATCGAATCTTCTATTGTTTTCCCCATTGTAATACGGTTTTCATACTTTTCATACCCAAAACTCTGCCTCACCCCCGCTTCCAGCTTTCGAGCTTTTCGATTCTGCTCGACATTCTCTACCGATTCTATCTATAAATTGTAATCGGCTTTTTTTGTTTCCATTCGTGGAAAGCGAAATATTGGACGAATTTTGTTGTTTTTAATTTTTATTTTTTTTTCCATTGAAAGATACGACTCGATATAAAATAGTAATGGAGTTGCGAGATTTCTCATCGGGCGGGGAGATTGCGGTGGTCGTTGAGAAAAAATAAAGGGAAGAAAAGAACGCGAGAAGCAAACTTGAAAGCATAGTCGTCGTGTCTAATGATGTTTAAGGAGGGGCTTTAATTTTTCATTAAGACAGCGGGAAGCTGAGAGGACATCAAAGGAGTGTCTTCATTTTTTATCCGATGCCCCGAGGCTAGATCGGCGTTGGGGTGGGTCGCGTTCATCCGGGACAGGGGGGGGGGGGGGGGGTACGTATTGTCGTCGTCGACGTCGTCGGGGTTTCAAACCCTTCTAGCATCGAGCCATCCCCGCACCCGATTTATTGACATTTCTTAAATATTGCCGCTCGACGCGCCCTTATTGAGCCACCGCCCGATAGCCCGAGAATTCTTTATCTCGTTCTTTCCTTTCTTCTCGAGGCCTGTATATAAACTCTCTCGTCCTGCGCGAGCTCTTCATCCCGCATTATTCGTGGGAACTCGAGCTCCTCGTCGGGGCGGTTCGGCTACGGGCCACAGAAGAGCAGATCCTATCTTAACTATTAAAACGCACACACGACCAATTGTCCCAATGTAAACTCGACGATGAGGACCCGGAGAGGAATGGTTCGGTGCCCTTCGAAAAAAAAAAAAAAAAAACTTTCGCTCTTCTCTCCTCTCCGCGCTGCTCCGCACTCGAGATCCCGGACTGCGGTGCCCGCCTTGGCTCCCTCCCGTTGTTCCGGCTAATGATCCGTCCATTGAAAATATCTTCGTTAATGCGAAGACGCGAACGGTGTAGCGAAAACAATTTAAAAAAATACACAAAAAAATCTGTCCATCTATACTAAGTTTCCTTACCGTGAATACGAGATTCCCGGCTGTTCCGTACATTGACACTTCAGCTTTCCGCCGAAGCGTGCTTCTTCGCATTGCGAATGAATAATTATTTTAAATTATCGAAAGGCACTCTGAACCTCGTCGGATTGATGAAACTTTTTCTTCCCCCTTCTCCTGCCGTCTGCGTAATATATCTCGCCTGTCTCGCGGAGCGAGCATATTATAATCCGGGAGTATGTTCCTTCGCCCATATATCTTTTAGCTCGGGTGTATATATTTTCTCTCGGTACCTTTGTATTACACTGTATCGAGGGCTCAGGTCGATCGATATCTTAATAATAAATACAAGAGGGGTTCTCTCTGATGGCAGCTAGGTGTGAGATTGAAGAGGGGTGTAGGGGGGGGGGTGTTTGGGGGGATTTTGGGGGGTGGAGGTTATTGGGGGGGTGGAAACGACGCGGCGTAACGGCGGCCGCGGTAGAGGGTGCCCGCAAGAGCAGACGATCGAAACGCCTACGGAGGGACGAAGTGGAAATGCGGCGATCATTCGCACCTCGGTGGTGTAATGAGAAAATTTGAAATATCGCACTCGGTGCTCGGCTCCGCTGTGCGGCATCTTCTTTTCTCTTTTCTCCCCTATACGGTCCCCGGCACCGTCGAAAAAAAAGAAAAAAAAATAACAGCCTCGTAGTCATAACCCACTGATCCACCCTGCTGCCCCCCCCCCCCTCCCTTATCTTTCATTTTCCCATCGCCAACCCTTCGCCGCGGATATTATAAAAATCTCCCCGTTCCTCGTATTCTCACAAGACTCGTATTGCCCTCGGCTTATCACCGCGAAACGAATGCATTAGACGCCTTGCTGTTGTTCCTATTACGCGTTGTCACTCGGGGCTGCGATCAGAGGGAGAGCCGAGGAAAAAAAAGGTAGGGTTGAGCGGGGCAAAACGTCATTTTCCAATAATTTTTGGATGCCCGAATTCGCCCCATCGGATATCAGGCTTTTCTGCCCAGTTTTGCCACCTTGTCCGATCCAAAAATGATTGGAAAATTTAGTTTTGCCCAAAAACCCCATTTTGCCCCGCTCTCCCCTACCCGGTCTGACCGCCGAAAATCGTTGCGGGGCCGAGGAATCTCAGGACTATCGCAGGAACAACCCGAGCCGATAGTAACCGCCCGACAACCAATGAATTCCAGGATTCCGGAAAATCCATAAATAATTACCAATGAACAAGTACCGTCGACACCGCTTCAAGTAATTGCTCGGGTTTACTGACAATGTGTCGCTGTCGACGGCAGATCGGGTTCCCGGTAGCCTCGTTATAGCGCGGGGAAGCTCCCGCGGACGTCGCCTCACGGCGTTGATGAAAAGTATGCGAGTCCCACAAGACGAAGAGTGACGGAGGTAGCGAGGGTTCGGTCGGAAGGAACGAGAGGGAGCGAGCCGGAGACGTACGGGAGAAGGACGTCTATTTGAAGTGTTCCCGGCTTGACAAAGAATGCCCAGCGTTTGACGGGGCACGATCGCGCGGCCCTGATCGCTCCTTCTCACTCCGTTCCGCACGGTCTATATCCTCATCACCCGCCGACAATGCCAGCTGTTACTCGCATGCTCGGCGTGACACGCACGCACACACACGGCCCACACGGTTGGGACTTCTGTTGGCTGCGAAGACTCGCGCGCGGTTCAACCCGCCGCATGTATGTTTGACCGATACCTAAATACTTGAGACGTGCGGCGTCGGCGACCTGGACGCCCGGAGAAGAAGACTCCCGCCATGATCATCAGCGCACCAAGAAACTACGGAGTCCCTCGGGGATTCCACTACGGGATCCAATGCAGGCCATGGGACCCCGTGTGAAAGACACTCGAATAGCCGCCACCCAACGGCGGAAGGCTTGTTTCTCGTGTCGTACGAACCACACATTCTCAGCGTCCTCGTCTGGGAAAAAGACACTGCAGCGACCGCCAAAGTTATACCGGCAATTACCCGAGGACACTGCTGGATTCTGTGACATATTTAGTTGTAGTTTTGCTCACCGAACGGTTAATCGCCGGAGGGGTTCGACGAAAATTTCCACCAGGGAAATTATTCCTTTTGCGACCGGAGGGCACACTTGGGATCGCTGAAAGTTAATCTCGGTGGCATCGAAAGTCTCAAACGGTAGTGTGTTGAATTACTGCGCTCGTTACGGTTTTATCGAATTGGGTAAAATTTTCTTTCTCTTGTTCCGATAGAGCTAAAAAAATGTAATTGGCCGATCGCCTCTCCTGCGCAGTCCTCGGAGTCCCCGAACGACGCGACGGAACCGACGCATGTTTTGGTAAGGGAGTGCGGGATAAAGAACACTCTTCTCTGAATGTGTGGGTTTTGGTGCGCGATGCGTACATGCGTCGATGCCGACGCAGGCACTCGCGCAGTCCCACCGAATGCCCAAGGATACTCGGCCGCAGCATCTGCAGAAATTGTCGGATTTCTTGCTCTTATTCTTCTTAACCGCGCGGCGAGAGAGGAAAGAAGAGCTGGAACGCGGGGCGGGAGGGACGTTGAATCCGGAGGATAAAAAGTGCGGCGACGCATCCCGGCCGCACCCCGCGGTGAGAAATCCTCAGCCTTGACTCGTTTGTTCTTCTCAGCTTCTCGGGCTTCTTCTTCGTTACGGTGCGGAGATGCAAGG
>JAPYZD010002223.1:0-31887 GCA_030522725.1 Ichneumoninae sp. B BG-2022a | reverse complement strand
TCATACCACAGTACATATATTCGTGTATTTTTACTCTGCCCGTGAAGCTTTATCTTATTTTGACAATTCATTTTTTTTGTCGCTTGCAATGTTCCGCTTAACGTTAAAACTGCTTCCGATTACGCGCTCACCGCCAGAAAATACGTGAAAATTTGTCATCGAAATAATTTTTTCAGAACGTTTTAAATTTTCAATAAAAAAATGATCCTTTTATCACGCTTTATTAACTTTCCTCATGGTCCAATATCGGCTCATGAAAGAAAACGCCGAACCACCGTGCAATTAAAATCCGCATACCTTTACCGCTCGGTGAGTTTTAAAAACAATAATTTTACACGATTATTGTAACGCGGTCGAGTTTGATATCTCGATTACACAATGCGCGAGACCGCGCAAATGTGCCCGACCTTTTCATTGGTACGACACAGAATACATATATCCGTGTAATATCGATTACAGCGGCCTCCCATACCTCCACGGGTGTTCGGGCTATTTGGCCTTTCGCATATTCCCGCTCGTGTAACACGCCGCGCATCCACGGCCATACGCGGAATGTAGCTGGTTACTCCATGCGAGTACCGCATATCAGTTTACCGTTGCTGCCGGTCTCTCATCGTTTGTATCGGGCCCTGACCGACGAACCCTGAGCTCTGGGACTGCGCCGCCGGGCGACACAATGCCGCCGCGAGCATCGGCACCGAGGGCGCGTTCGCCCCATTCGCCCCCGGTACCGTAAAACGTCCACTCGCCGATACCGTGTTGTCCATTTCGTTGGATAATTGTTTGCGGTGAACGGTACGCAGCCTCGTACTTTTGTCTCCTCTCGCGGCTCGATGCGTCCCGGGGATAAATTTACCGTCCATTCGGAGCCCAATGACTCGCGCTCGTGTGTCGGAACGCCGCCGACAAATTGCCAAAGTTACACGAACGGTGTAACATCTTCGTGACGGGTGAGCCAATTGTCGTACACACTGATCTTTCGAATGGGCAAACGGGTCGATTCTAACGAACGACTTTCCGGCTCGTTATCGATAGTCCAACGTGAACCGTCGGTTGCCGGAAGGTTTCAGGCCTCGCGACACATTCGTGGACCACTCGTGAAAACTTCCGGACCGAGCTCATCGGCTCGAATGGAAGCGCTATCGCTGCATATGGCGTCGCGCGGAATACCTTGCTGGAGCGGAGTGTTTCACGTCCCCGCTCGCTCCCCCTCTCGCGCTCTGCATTTCCGATTTATAGGTTGATACTTGGGTAAATTTATGGGAGCTTCCACTCCTCGGAGCGAGAGATACTTCACCCCCAGTCGGCAGGGCTCGCCTCTTGGAGTCTCGGCGTCGCTGCACTCACCGGTGAAACGTAAATGGATGGAGCGCGATACCGTGAAGCTGCGAGCTCCGGGAACAAATACACACTTGGAATTGCCCGTACTCGGGCGAAAGTTTCAATTGACCATCGGGCTTTGGCGCTGCACTCCTCCCCGTTGATTCTCGCGCCGGTGGAAAATGCCGCGGGAGGAAAATTGACGATAGCAACGGGGCCTCCGGATAAATTAATAGTTGCAACGGTGTTATTAATTGCCGAGCAATTTAACGGAAACTCCGCGGGAGTTGACCCAACGGTATTTTATCGAGGAAATCGTTGATTAATTTTTCAATCGTACCGTATGCGGCAGCGGGTTATAATATAACACCGATCGCTTTTTCGATCGGTTCACCGGGGCGCGCGGTTTATCGATGGGGAGCCTGAAAATTGATTGATACTCGACCTTTTCTCGTTTGTTGTAGCCATCGACTTGTTTATCCGCGGGGTAAGAGTGGGGAATATGGCCCACCCCCTACGGCGATTTGCTGGTCCATATTCACCACTCCGCACCCTGCGTACGGAGGAAAGAAAAAAGGCCGATCGAGTGGCATTTTACTCATCGCTCGGCGCATGAAAAGCTCCGATTTCCCGGAAGCCTATACAGTCGCCGCTGGGAGTCGATTTCTCTCTCGTTTAACCCCTTTTTTCGTCCGTTAACCGGGCACGAGAGTCGGGCAAGTTGGGCGCGAGAAACGACGTGCTCGATTGCGTCGTTCGCAGCCTACCGGGCGCAATGACACCGCGTCGAATGGCACCGGGCCGGCCACACAGTCGCTCCTACCGCCGCCAGGAACCCACCCCGCAGCATCAGAAACGGCAAATTTGCGCTAGTCACCGTTTATTTTCCCACCGGCGAGCGTTTTGTTTTATTTTTATTTCTTTTTGTGTCCTCGCGGTATAAAGCTGTGCGACGTGCTTTTTTTTTACCGCCTGACTCATACAGCGACGCGCACACATGGTTGGAGACCCATTGAAAGAGCTTTCCAGCATCCCTGGAGGATATATCAAGCGTGACTTTTACGCCCGCGCTACGCTACGGCCGTTGTAACGTGTCACGGACGATACCGCACGGTTATTAATTAATCGTTCAGCGCGCACCAAGGAAATGGCACGATCTCGAGAATGCGAAACGATAGGGGATACCGGGGACAAATGTAACACGGGTCAATTGTAACAAGCGGCTGCGCAATGCTGCGCATGATCGGACGCATTTTGCCCCGCTCTCCCCTAGACATCACCTTATGGCCATGCAATGACCTCATAGCTGAGTTTTCAAAAATACCAATTTGCCGAAACCAAATGTGATTCGCGAGTGCAGAAATGACTTTTCGGCTGTTCGGATCGCGTCAGCTAGGCAACACAATACTAAATATTAGTGCAAACAGGCACAAGGAACTGAAAGGTAATTTTTGCAGCACATTTTGATCGTTGAGACGATCCGTTTCAGATTGTTATTAACCGATGCCACAATAACTTTGCTAATAATAATAATGAGTGGGATCGATTGTAACAGTCGATCCGGGTCAATTGTACCGACAATAATTAACATCTACCAACACGAATACCAATACCAATATATTTTATTTATTTTATTCTTACATTCTAAGCAATCAGCGATAATTTATACACTTATAATTAATAACCAACCAATTGCAGACTATAACAATTATAGTAGGGCTGTAAAACAGCTTAGACGGCTAATACATTTTTTAATTTTTTAAATTTAGATTTAAATTTTTCTGTAATAATGCACCCCGGTTCTATTTCTTAATGGAGAATATAGTCGGCGAAGGATTTCATTGGTACAGGAGGATGTTACAAATGACCCCACTACCCGTTACAATTGATCCCACCGCGGCCCAAATTCTTACCGAATTTTGTTTGTGTTTAAAGGGACGATGTTCACAATTCCGTGCTACTTTCTGCTTGACATTTTTTAACCAAATACCTAAGACTAGGTTAATGGTACACCATTGGATGCCGAAGCGTTAGACTCTCGGATTTGTTGATAAAAAAAATAAAAAAGATTTTTTGTTACTTTTGTCCCCGGTCTCCCCTACCGGCGCGTGGGGAACGGTCGGAAAACAACCGCCTACCAGAAGTATCCAATCGAGAGCTTCGTCAAGGACAGCTTGAGTCGGACGATCGATAAATTCGTGCTCGAAACTCTACTTCGGATAAACGTCATTTGCACGAACGCGACGAGAAGATAATCGATGATATCAGGATTATTAGCAGTTATTACCGTCGTATCCACCGCCTCGCAATTCGAACCCGAGAATATACGAGGGGAATTAATTACAATCACTTTATCCGATCGTCGGAGGGATGTGAACATTCTGTTAGTTCTTAATTCTTGGTTACGTTAATGTGATATTACTTGTTAAGGGAAGCTTCTCGGTCTATATTTATAAATACCGCGGCATCGATATTCATTAATTTCAGTGATTCATTGTCCTAATTTAATTACCAGTCCTGCACGACTCTTTCGCTCGACGTTTCGACGGTGGAGAAACGGGATAATTTCTCGAGTTTCCCGTGCACCAAACCAATCGCCTTATTGCATTGATTTTACGTTAATAAATAAGGTGCCGGAATTTTTTTATTTGATTCTCCACTACATTATCGCGGCGTGCCATGTAAATTCCATACAATTCCATTCCATGGAGATTCGTCTCGTGTCTCGCGACTCCACGGGGAAAAAAATTCATATGTCCGTGATACGATGTGGAACCCAGCGGCGCACTGCGGGATGCGGTATATATATATTCGCGTGTCAGTGCGCTCGAGCGCGTCCAATTTCGAGAACCGGAAGTACAAGAGTGTCTGCGTGAAAGTCTCTGGACCATGCTTTTTCCTCGGTGTCGATTGCGCCAGATAGGAATGTAGAATGGAGGGCGAGCGAGAGAGAGGCGAGGGAAAAGGGCTGAGACCTTGGTCTGGAGAGCCTCGGAAATTCGAGTCTCTTCGACCCGGGCGTCGTCCCTCGCGCCCAAAATATATAAGAATTTTTCGAGGACTTGCCCAGCGAGCTTCGAGCTTTTCCTACTTGCTTCCGCGTTCTCCACTTGATACTGCGGTCGAAACTAGCCGGGTGTAACGCCGTGAAGACGCTGACTCGGCGCCAAACCCTGGACCCGAAGTGTGTCCCTTCTTCCGGGCTCTCTCGACGCATTTCACCCTTTACCGATCTCCCTCACCTACTCAACCTGGGGGGATTCCCCATTGGCGCCCGCTTCTAGCTATACGTGTAGGTATATGTATGTATCACTATCTACTTGCCTCCGATCCCAGCAGCTCACTTCTATACCAAGCGGCCGGTATACAGACCTTGGACGCGGCGCAGAAAGCACCGGTAAAGAGAGGATGGAGAAAAGCTCATATCGCTGGTTCTTCGTGCTCCGAATCCTCCACGGATACACTTTTTTATTATCGCTCCTTTGTTTTTTCTGATTATTTTTTTTTCCTCGCTGAATTTTGCTCTTCCTGATTTTTATGGGGGAGTAGCTGCTAAGTCTACGTACACTGTCGTTGTACGAACGAGCATGAGTGAGCCAATATCAAGTTCTTTTTTTGTGAATCTATGAATTCGTTAGATCGTTTTATTTTATTTTCTCATGAAGGATCATTAAAATCTCAGAATAAATAATGAATATCACCGTTTCATCACTAATGGGGCATCCTCGCGAAAAGTCCTTCCCCACGCACAAAAAATATTATTTGGCGGCCACCGTTTATTTGGATTAAGTAAAATATTTATTTGAATTACGTAAATATTCATTTGAATCAAATAAATATTTTACTTAAACCAATTAAACGGTGCCCGTCAAATAATTTTTTTTTTCTGGGTGCGTTACTAATTGAAGTGTTCTCCGTTTGGGAGATGTTTTCTATGTCCCGCAAGAAAATTGAGAAACAACGGTCGATTTCTGCTCGTTTCGGTTTTATCCCCCTCGACACTAAGCGCTGATTATTTATCTTACCCCTCGTATTTTTGTACGAATGCTTCCCTTGTATCTGAAGTTTGAAAAAGACCGCACCCAAGCTTTCCCGATCAGATAATAATAAAATTACACTCGGAACCATTGCATTCACGAGGCCCGTATGAATAATCTTCCTCCATTGTAAACTCCACCAGGGGGAGGAGCGAGGGGGTGCAGAGCTTCGATTTTTCTCGCGGTACTTTAATTGAAAGTTCGGGCTCGACTATCGACAGCGGCTACGACTCTACCGGGCGCTGTTGCTACATCGGATGACCCACAGCTTCCGGCTGCGAGTCCGCGGAACCGCGGTACTTCACGACTCTCTCAGCCCACGTAGTTCGCAGATGATATCGAGGAGGAGGGGGCTCCGTCGGGCCATCGAAAGTTTATCGTGGCCGTAAAGGCGAGAAGCTGAGGAGCTTGCGGGAAGGGCGAGGTGGATAAAGGACGAAGGCGAGCCTTTCAGGCTCTGATAACTAAACCCGTCTTGCTATTCTCCCGGCTCTGCACTTCATTCCTCGCCCACTTCGATAGATTTACGATATTCCGTCGAGACGCTTACTACGGTCGGTGCACGGAACGTTGTAAATAATAAGCTTCGACGAGGGTTTCATATAATCGCAATCCGTTCAGCAGGACCCGCCGAGACAATGCCGAGAGACAGATGCCTCTTTCAACACCGCAGACGCTCGAATCAAAGATCATAAATTGTTCCGCCCTCTTCCATCGATGTTTTTTTTTTTTTTTTTTTAATTTACAGTAAAACCTCGCTTATCCGAGCTTCGATCAATTCATCCGAGTCCTCTGCGTTAACCGAGTCGCAAGCTCGGATAATACGGAAAACTCGGATGAAACAGATATAGCGGCGATGCTTAAACTTGTGCAAGTTTGCTGCGTCTTTATATTGCGAGCTATAAAAATATGCAAATACAACAGTTCCGATTTTTGAGTCAAAGTTTTAAGTTCATATGAAGTTAGTGTCAATTAACTAAATGACAGTTAGGGTAAAAGTGGGGAATATGGCCCGGTCCATATATCATTGATTTACGTGGTAATCGAGGTGGGCCATATCACCACTTTTACCCTATATTTAAAAATAACGAAAGTAACTAATAAAGTTAACGTTTATATGAAGTGGTGTGTTATTTAAAAAAATATATACTAGTAGTACAAGTTTGAATTGAGTATGTTATCCATGTTATCCGCTATTTCACTTATCCGATGTACGCTCTTCCCACATTACCTCGTATAAGCGGGGTTCTATTGGATTAACCCCTTCACTGTCAGTGTATTTCCCAATGTGTACTTCCCTAAACGTTAGGGCTCCTGAGAACGAAAGGGTTAAAGGATGCTTTTACGAGGCCGAGACAGGCCTATGAGGATCGTTCTCCGAGCTTTGAAAAATTTGTCTGAGGTGAAATTGTCTATAGAGGAGCGCGTGGGGCATTAAACGATGAGAAGGCGAATCGTGCGCGGGAAAAAAATGAATCATGGGGATGGCGAAACGTTGCGGTTCGTATGGATTTTCGTGGAGGGTATGGAACCTCATCTTCTCGGCGCATATATACGAGAGAACGATGAATCCCTGGAACCCGGACAATCTCTGTCGGCTTTCGCCCAGTCCGACGGTTCGAAGGAGACGAGGGCAAAGCACGACTTTGCGTGGGGAATCCGGGGGAAAGAAGTGAGCCTTGGGCTTCTGCCGGGGCGATCTTCAATTCCAGTTATTAGGTCCTAAAGTCCTCGACGTAAACGCTTGGGCCATCGGAATGGGTAAAGGAGAATCTGGGAAATAGTCTGCGCCACAATCGGAGACTCGACGCTCTTACGGTCGGAATGAAGGCACGAGTAAAAGCGTTGAATTCTGGTGATGTATAAAAAATAAAATAAAAAAATAATCAAAAATAAAAACGGTGGAAAAGTAAATTGAGAAAGAACGCGAGCTGTACATCAAGTGACTTGTCCGAAGATATTAAAGAGAAGCGGAGAACGAGAATCGCATGGAACGGTGAAATGATCTCTATCGACTCGTCCTTCATTTTATCTCCGATAATAAATCGTCGATGGTATAATTAATCTTCGGAGGAGTGTTGCGAAACGATACAGAATAACGTTGGAACATTTTTTATTCGATTACCAGCCAGCAGGTTGTCCTGGTTCAGACGCTTCGGGAATCTTTTACGAAATATCGAGAAACACACAGTTATACCGGTATTCATTAAATTTTGAACATCAATAAATTTTGCAATGACAGCTGTACAATGCATTTTCAGCTGTGTGCTTGGTCCTGCTTAAAAATATAGTGTGTTTTGATCCATTTCGCCTCGTTCCTGAAAAAAAAACACAAACGCCGCTGTTTATACTCGAAAATCCCCAACGAACCGAAAAAAAATTTTAAAAAATTATGATCAATTATCGCGAAAGCTGTGTTTTCGCTACGAATACTATCGCATCTTCATCCGAAATATCGAAGAACACAAAGTCATGCCAGTATTGAATTTCGGACATCAATGAATTTTTCAATGAGGGCTGTACAATGCACTTTTTGCAGTTCGCTTGGGTCTGCCTAAAAATATGATGTGGCATTAACTAGGGGAGACCGGGGCAAAATGGCACAGCGGGGTAAAACGGGACAACGTGAACCAAACTCAATTTTCCAATGATCTTTGGATGCCTCATTTTGTCCCAACGATACATTCGGATTTTCAAACCCGTCTTGCCCCACGTACCACCATCGCCACCATCCAAAATTTATTGGAGAATTGAATTTTGTCTCATTATCCCGTTTTGCCCCGGTGTACCATTTTGCCCTGCGCTCCCCTAAGTCCCTTCGTTCCCAAAAAAAAATAAAAAATAAAAAATACAAATGTCGTTCTTCATACTCGAAAGTGCTCAACGGTGCAAAGCTTAATGACAAATTATCGCGAGAGCTGTCTTCTCACCGCGAGTACTATCGCATTTCCATCCGTACTCCGGGCCGGGCGTCGAGGACTCGAACAATAGAAATTTTGCAAATTTTCCCGGCAATACCATTTCCTGAGTGTCGTCGTGCTCGTGTCTGTAGCGAAGCGTCGAGATCCGGCTTTCCGCGCGCGCTCGCTCACGGCGCAACACCGGAAACATTCCGACAAAGTTTAAGTCGGGGAATCTTCCGCGAGCAAACGAGATTAAGTAGTGCAGTTCGGCGTTGGCGTAAGCCGGTGTAGGGAAAACAGGACGAGGTTGGCTCGGTTGCGGTACCGTCGCTGCAGACCGGTCGCCATTACATTTTCTCACGGGCACCGCGCGCTTCTCCCTCTATCTTTTTTTATCAGCAGTTTTCCCGAAGTCCGGAGATACCGCGGCTGCATATAAACAGCCACAGGGGAGACGCCAGCAAGTATCCCGGAGAGAGTCTCGTCGGTGCTTCCTGCACCAATGAGTCTCCATTCGAAAACTTCGTTATTACTGTTATCCCCGAGTCTGTTTCCTTGCTTCTTATCATCTCCGCGCGCTCTAAACTTTCCCCCCTTAATACAGTTTCATCGTCGGTCATTAACGCGGACTCGTGTACAGTAACGCAGGGAATACCATAAGTTCGGTGAATATTTTTAGCGATTATTTAATTTTTTTATTTTTTCCCTCCCAAAGACAGTTGACGGATGAAGATGCAAATGTGAATAAAAATACGGAGGAACGAGGACGTCTGTGCCGTTGGAAAACTCGCGGAACGTTACTTCGGTTCGTCCACTCGCTCCCGATGCGGGAATCAATATTTGTGGTTTCGTGCAATTTCTCGAACCACGCGACGCCACCCGAGAGGAAGGTAAGCGCCTCTCCTAGCGTTTCGCGGAATTGCTATTTTCTTTGTCCCGTTTTTCCGCCACCAAGTGTGACAGTGTTTGCGTTTGTGGGGAAAAAAAAATTCGAACAAATTTTTTCGTTCGGGTACCCAGATGGCCTCGCTTCTTTCGCGCCGATGGGGCAGACTCGCGGGAGGCTGCGAATTAAAGTGAACGTCACGCCGGTCACCGAAAAGTTCGGAGTTGAATTTTGTGTCAAGAAAATACCAACTTGTTCACCAGTTATTTGTATATTGGCGTCATTTTTTCCCCCTACGACATGGAATTTATTGCAAGAAAAATAATCCCGATAGTGGGACACGCGCATTTCCACCGCAGCGTTTTCTTTCGGAATTACTTTGTATTTCCCATTCTTTTGTGGAAGAAACCGAATTTGTAGGCTGCGAAGTGAAGTAAACAGCGCGCCCCTTGCCGAAGAGTTCGGAGTTGGATTTTGGGTTGTAAGATTCGCTATTGCAACAGTCGTAAACTTTCGCGCAAAATTTGGGCATTGAATGGAGGTGCGTAGTTGTGACGTGAAATATAGGGGAGAGCGGGGCAAAACGGGACAGTGGAGGCAAAACTCAACTTCACAATAATTTTTGGAAGCCCGATTTATCCTAACGATACATCCGGATTTTTAACCCCGTTTTGCCTCAGTCACCACCACCGTCACCACCCAAAAGTTATTGGATAAGTACGTTTTGCCGCATTATCCCATTTTGCCCCACTGTCCCATTTGGCCCCGCTTCCCCCTATCCCGAGTGGAAGGGATGGAGAGGACACTTCACAGCGAGGATACAATGATCGTGCTCTTTCTCCCTGGGATCGTCGAACCATCTACCTCGCGGTCTTCGCGTGCGTCCATCAATCGGAGCGCCGTGGACAATTTTCGAAAAGCGTCCAGAATCTTCTAAGAAACGAAAAGGCATAAAGTCTGTCGAAGATCTTACCCCAGGGAGAAAGTGTCCTTATTGGTGCGAGAAAACGAACAATTAACATATAAGTACCTCCGAATTTTTTACAATTAATTTTGCCCGATCACCAAGGCAATATTGTCGACAAAATATAAATGTGAAAACGATTCTTTTCGGGTACGCGAAAAATAATGGAGTGTGTGTACGCTGAAAAACAAAATTGCTTGCGGGATGCCGAAGAAAAAAATGTTTGTTTGAATTCTACTTTCAATTCTTACAATTCCGTATGATATTGAAACAACGACAGCAAGACTGTCAAGGTAACATGTTATCGTTTCAATCCGGTATGAAATTGTACGAATTCAGAGTAGGATTGAAACAACGTTTTTACTTCATTGGCAGCCCACAAGCAAATTTTACTTGATTCAATGCTTTTTTTTTCTGTGTATGTACGGGATGATGTTCGCCTTATTGATATTTTGGCGTATTGACATTTCATTTGTTATTTGCTAATTTTTTTTGGTATCATTAGTTGTTCGTATCCGGCAAAATAATTACTAGTGATATAATGCATTTCATTTTCTGATTGATTTCCAAAAACAATAAATGTCTCGATTGTCGCTGTCGGAATAAAATTGTTGTGTTTATGTTTAATTCACCGGGTCACCGACGAATCGTCGATCTCACGGTCTCAAGAAAACCCCAACCTCTTCGCCAGTTGTTTGTATATCGGCGTCATTTTTTTTCCCGACGACACGGAATTTATTGCAAGAAAAATAAACCTGGAAATGGAAGGCGCGCACTTTCCCTCGCAGCCTCTTTCTTCGGAATTACTTTGTATTTGTCATTTTTTCGCGAAAGAGCCCGCCCCGAAGCCTATTTACATATCGCGAAGACACGCGTGGCCCATTTCTTCGGGCACGGCACTCACCCACCGTGCGGGCCCTCCCGACAGTCCTCCCGCTCGCCATCCCTATCTCGCGAATCTTGCAAAGCGCTTCGGGAGAGCCTCTGCGAAATTCGACTCACGTACCAAGTGCCTCGCCGTACACTGTGCGAAAATTTCCAACAACCTTTAATACACACTATGCACACACACACTGTACATCGTCGGCGTCATCGTGCTTATCTTTCGCGCGGGGAGGGTTGAAAGAGAAAAATGTCCCCGGGTGCGCGGCAAAAATGAAGTCGCAGATTTTTTTTTTCCAGGATTGCGGAGCAATCTTGGGTGAATTGTGTACGCGATAGAATCCGACAAAGCCGACTGTTACTCGATGTTTAATGATCACGTTCGGGTGGATTATCGGTGAGGTTTGAGGTACAAGTTCATTCCAACCGGGTCGGGTTTTTCGTTCGATCACCGTCGAAACGCCGAGATGAGCCAGAAATAACGAGGGGCCGGAGGACGGGCTGATGAAGCGAGGAAAAAATGGACGATGAAAGTAACGATGATATATACATAAGCCACGTGGAATATATATGCGGGTTGCTCGCCTACGCACGGGGGAGAGGAAGACGGAGCGCGGGCAGAAACGATGCACCGCTCGCGGTTCGATGCGAAAGAGTGCAAAGGAGGATGGTCGAAAAATGTGAAAGTGAGACGACGGGAGAGACTCATAATGGCAGCCGGCTCCGCGGAATATTAATATTCAGTTTGGGTCAGGAAATGAACGGGAAGGATTTCATTTGCGTTGGGTACACGAGGTACGCCGGCCAAGCTCCGGCCGTGCCCGGAGAGAGAACCTTCTTCACCCTTTCCGTCTCTCTATCTCCGTCGTCCGGCCCTCGTCTCGCCGCTGGATTCGCGGATTCTCCGGCTCTCTCCTCCCCTCGCCCCGCACCCTTTATCATGCCAAACATTTCTCATCAACTTTCTCATTCTGCCACGCGCGACCGGCGCGTGTTTGCCACGTTCAATCCAATCAGTGCGAACTATACTCGACCGCTTAAAAAAAAAAATAAAAAAATAGAATAAAAGACATTGTAATAATAAAAAGCATGGAAAATCCATTTGAGGTTGGGAAATAAAATAGAGCCAAAAAAAATATGTGATCGAGATAAATGTGAAATGCGGGAGAAATTTAAAAAATAGTGAAAATAACAGCGACAAAAACAAAGCAGATAGAGCTACAACGGAAGTAACGGAAGTCAGTGCAGCGAGGCTGGAGGCTTACTCGATAACATTGTTTTTTCGGCCAATCTAAACCAATCGGGCGTAAAGTGGATAGAGCCTGTGTGGGACGCGGAGGGGGGGTGTGAAAAAATAAAAATAAAAACACGAATCGCTGTGGAATTCATAATAGGGTTGTGTCGACAAATATACGGGTATATATTTGTTGGGAATTCCGATGAATGTGAATGAAACAGATTTTACCTGATTTTACATAGGAGGTCGCCCCCAGCCGTTGAATGTGAAACTCGCGCGTTTTGGCAAGCCGTTGTATATAGAGCTTATCTGTACGTGGCAGGCTACGCTCCGATGAATTTGCGGTGGTGAAAAAAAAAAGACATAACAAAAAGAACACAGCCGAACGGCGGGTGTAATACCTTTGGGGTAAAATTCCCGCGAGCCTAGGCATTTCGAAGTCACGGACATGGTACTGCCGATTGATTCGATCCGCAGGTCAGCCGCTCCAATTTTTCGTTTACCGCGTAAACGTTCGAATAAGCACAAAAAAAAAAAAAAAAGTTATTCGCTTCATTCCGTGCAAGTATCAATCATAACTAAAAAAAATAATTGTCTGATAAACAGATATTGAAAGTACGCCTTGAAAAAAAAGGTCTGAGAAACAGTCCCAATATTAACGCAATACGTTTCTTCGCCTATCTAGCTCCGAACTAGAGAGATTTACCGGCGTTGATCAAGAGCGAGGTCGGGCAGAAGAAAAAAAAGGTCGAGTCGAATTTTGCCACTTTGACTGCCGGAGTAGTCAGAATTTCGCGTTCCTAATAAAAACTAAAAAAAAATTAAAATTCCAATAAACAAATATTGAAAGTTCCACATGAAAAAAAATATGTAAGGTCTAAAAAAACAGTCCCCATTTCCCGCCATAAATTTCTTGGCCTACCGAGCCTCGAACGAGAGAGATTGACCGGCGTTGAGGAAGAGGGAGTTCGACCCGCTGAAAATGCATGTACCTAACCCTCGCGGAAGTTTGTAACGTGCCGAAACGGAAGTAAGCCGTCGCCTGACGTCCGAGCGATTCAGTGAATCCACGCCCCAGGGAGCTTTACAGGACGATACGGCGACTTTGCACAGTCCAACTCGTTCGCCCTCGTGGCGGAGCTACGTGTGTATGTGCCGGCGAGCACGCTCGGGGCGCTATAAGTAGATACGACAGTAACTGGCCAGACACCCAATCGTGGCCATTGTGCGAGTCGCGAGAAGGTGTGAGGGGCAAACTTGTTGAACCCCGAGAGGAACGAGGAGCAGCTTACTCACACTCGGGAGTCGCGCACGCTCGCGCTTTACCTTCGGTTCGAAGGCCCGCAGTCGGCGGTGTACTGGCGAACGTAGTCGCGCCGGTCTCCCTTGCCGCACTCCGCTCGACTCGGCATTATTCTCCGTTGACGGAACGTGGCCGATATAACGTCGAGAGTACATAGAAACGAGCCGAGCACAATGGACGGACCGCGAGCCGGCGCACCTGCTCGGGCGATAAATTCTGCGGCAATGCTAACGAATTTCTCGATAGCAGGTAGCCTCGGCAACACCAACGCCGGTTCGAAAGCATTAATATCCGAACCACCGGGAAAACATCCCCGGCGACAAAAGACCGCGACGCCGTTTCCGACGCTAATACAATGGATCCGTCCGGCCAAACCAATCACAATGCCTCGAGATACAACGTCGAGCCGCGCCGCTTGATTGACGTAATGAACTTTTTATTATAACGTTAAAAAAATAAGATTATCTTTGCAATGGATTTGTTTCACCCAACAGAGGATTCTGAAGCTTCGTTATTTTTTTCATATTTTTTTCTCACGTGGCTACGATATCGCCGCATTATTTTTTCGTCGAACAATCGTCGGCGCCGCGCCCGTCGCCAGGCGCCTTTTTCAGGGCTCTTTCGCACGTGTCAGTTTGAATACGCAGTGTGGGCGAAGCAGCCGTATCGCCTCCCTCGAACAATATTTGCGTGCCCGAAGGAAATAATGTTCTCGCGAGGACATTTTTTTTGTCCCCGACACGAGGACGATGTTGTTAGAATAGCGACGAGAGATGGCGAGAAACATTCGCGCGAGCCGGAATCAAAGGCCGGATATCTCGAAGAGGAAGCGCCCGGTCCGCTCGACGCGGTGTCAGCCTGCAAAAGCGGCGTTCTATCTCGGCTCGTTTGATTGAAACCCGTGTTTACCCGATCACACTCTACCGAGAGAAATCGTGTACACACAACGCGTCGAGATGGGGGGGAGGGTATGGTTTCGTTGTTCTCCCACTCAGGCAATGTTGAAACGTGACGGCAGCTTTGCCGTGAAGCTTTTCACTGGAAAATCCCCCATTGCGCGGCAGTGGGTTGGGGGGGGGGGGGTGCCGGGGGCGGCTCAGTGAAAATTCCGAGAGGTGTGCACTGGGATTCCGGATGGAGAGAACAAAAGAAAAGAACGACGGGGGAGAGTTCGTAAGCTTGCGCCAGAGCCCGGGGCGGTCTTCCGGTGGAAACTCGTGAGACGCTCGCAAAGCCAGCCGGGAGGGCCGCGAGAGGAAAAGAACGAGATTCGAACCGCTCGGAAATCATGAATCCAAGAGCCCCCTCGCGCGTTGAATACACGGAAAAGAATATCGCTATCTTTGAAATCGTCAACCCTCAGTCGGCGGGGTCTTCTCGATTGAATGAGGCGCGCACAGTCGCGGCGCGAGAGAGGCGGAAGCAATTTCTTTTCCACGGGGAGAGAGCGTGATCGAACGGGGAAACTCGGGGTTGTACGGTGGAATGAAAAGACACCTCGGGATGAAACAGTATTCGGATCCGACCATTCTCTCTCGGTACAATAAACCAAATCGTGTTCGATTCGCGGATCGTTGAATTAAAGGGACGGGTGTTGATCTCGCGCGGATTTCTCTCGTCGCTCGGAGGACAATTAAAATTGCGAGAGTATCTCCGGCTCATTCTTAGGGGGGGGGGTTGTGGGGTGGAGGGGGGGGGGGGGGGGGGGGGGGGGGGGGGGGGGGGGGGGGGGGCGAAAACGCGAAGGGGCGAGATAAAGTCCCGACGATGGACGGAGCGCCGGGAAGATTGAGGATTCGTGCCGAATCCAATTTCAATTATCTTCGATTATCTCCGCCGCTTCGCTCTCGCCGGTGCGGCCGTGCGAGCCGGCGAATGAGTGACGAAGCCCGCTTTCAGTCGCGGAGCGACGCTGGACGATCCGCCCGTGCGATACTTCAACACTTTTCAATTAATTCCGTTCGAGCTTCGATATCTCCCCGCGATTCTTTGACGAAACCGACCAACACACACGTGGAGTCGGCGACTCTCAGTCATCCGCGCGGGGTAAGATTTCCGCGCCTTTCTAGCTTCAATCCTACTTCGACGGACGAATCCTTTCGTCGGCTCTCGTCATCCTGACCTGAAATATAGTTAAGCCCGCAGTGTCATCCGACACCCTCGGATACAGAAACTCCCGCGGAATCCCGGACACGCGAGCCAGAAAAGAACTGCGCGCAAACGTCAAAATTACGAGCCGATCGGACGGAATCATTAAGAATCCGCAGCGATATTTCAACATTTATTTTTACAGTTACATGCACAATTAAATTCGATATCGGTTCGTTAAAAAATAATGAGCCAAAAAGATATCGAATCCCTCGTACTAACGAGAAGTTTTTGCCGCTTGTACGCTGCTTTCTCGTTCCAGTGTAGGGCGATTCATCCCGCACTTGATTTACGACAGGGCGACTTATTAGATGCACCTGCAGGGACATCCGCGAGACAATTACGCGGCAATATTTCATCCACGAGTGGCAGCAATAGCGCACTCTTCTCGCTACGAGGGTGACTAAGAGATCGTTGCGTTCGTCGGTACATCGCGTCGGTCTGCACGGCGCCCAAGATCGCGAAGTACGTACTAGAGAAGAAATACGCTTGGTGTAAAAACAGACGTAAGCATCCATAAAGTCTGGTAGCAAAAGAGATGACGCGTAGGCTTGGCCTTTCACGTGCCCGCAGACCTTAAGGCTTTTACTTTATTATACTCCGCTCCCATATGGCCGTACGCGCCACTTTCCGTATCTTCGATGCATCAAATCGCCAAGACCGGGCGACCCAACTTACCGGTAAAGCCGGGGGTGGAAAGGAGCTTTCGTACCGAGAGAACAGGAACGAAGGGAAATAATAGGGAGAGAATAACGCGGGGAAAAAAGCGAGATTCCCGTGGGCCAAGGCCGGGGCGATAGCGTGCACCGTCGATAGTTCGGTTCCGCGAGTGCACCTGCTCGCCGCATGTGCGCACTTTCCGGTGCTCTCGCGAGCCGGCGAGCACGAAGGCGGAACCCCTGCGAGGCAATATCATCGCGAAGAAATTCCGCCGAAGGTGGACCGTTTCGCGAACGCTCGCCTCTAAAATACTTTCAATTTACTTAACAGCCTTTCGCGGAGCTCGGGGTGTGTGTCCCGCGGCAAGCAACGAACCTCAGAGACTCCTTTCCATGGCGACGTGGCGCGGTGGTTGAGCGGAGGTCAAGGTATGTACGAGAGACAAAAGTTGTGTGGGTAAAAAGAATTGTATAGAATAAAGCGGAAAAAGCCAACGAAACGGGGAAGTGCAGGGGGGGCGGCTTCGTTACGTGGAGAAATAATGGAAGGGAGGAGCCGGGGTGGTAAGTGAGTCGCGGACGGCCAGAAAGGACGGTAAGGACGTTAGTCACGCGGGTTAGTAAAAGCTTATTTTAGAAAAAGGGCAAGGAGGGGTCTTATTGTTTTAACTACTTTTATGGGCTTTGTCGGTTGGCTCGGTAAAAGGAAACGGGCCGGGATCCGAAAGAGCGAGGATTCGCGGCGAGCGGAGGAATGAAGAGAGAGAATAAAAAGGAACTGGCGAGAGACGAGAGGGAACAATGTGGTGGATCGCGCGGTGTCCCAGGGATTGGATAAAGGCGAATGGCGAAATGGCCCGAGTTCCCGACACCCAGGGAACTTTCACGCTGTCTTCTATCCGCACACCTTTTCCGACCTGCTCCTTCCCCTCCTCCCCCCCACCCCCCTTGCTTCGTCGATCTTTGATGTAAGAAACAAAAAAATAAAGCAAAACGAAATATAATTGCTCCGCAATGTGCCTTGCGCTGGCGAGAATCCGCAGCGGTTAACGAACGTTCCGGCTCGTATTCATACCTGAAAAATCAGGTGCGGTCACGGCGCAATGTCGGCTCGACTGTAAAACCGCACCGGGGGTTGCTCAAAGGCCTTTGTTTTTTTATTTAATCTGCGAAACAAATTACATTTCGATAACGTTGTTTCAACAAGTGCGAAATAAAAAGCAGCGACGATAATAAACATGGATGGTTTCCGATCAAAAGCGTTGCCGGCGGTTCGGCTCTGCGGTGAGGCGGAGAGAGCAACTCGAGCCCGGGGGCTGAGACCGATGCTTTTTGGTGAGGGAAAATTAAATCGTTGCAAATGAAGCCACGGCAGAGCCGGCAGCGCCGTTGAACGGTGGAAATGTTGATCAAGGTTGGCACGCGCGAAAGTTAGAGGTGAGTTAGAGGCGCTTTGGAATACTGCGATACTCCAAAACGCTCGGCGATGAGCGCCTGAAAAGTCGGCGTCGATGGCGCAGTCGCCGTTTACAGCGGCAATGCCGATCGGGGGCGAGTTTTGTTCGCGAATATTCTGCGACAGCTTCGCCTAGAGCGAAAGACCGCACTCCGGAAACGGGGCGAGCTGCAAGTGGTTTTTGAAAATTTCTGGTGAACCCTAACGAGTCACTTGTTCATGCTCAAGACACATAGAATGCCCGAACGCGACGAATTTCACGGTATAGTAATTCAAGCGCACATTTGAGAACGCTTCATTTCCACGAGTGTCGGAGAGGAACTTTTCCAGTTGCAAATTGCATGAAAACGTCGACGGGTTTCGCCTCCGGTCGGTCAGGCGAAGGTTAAACATAAATGAAAAATAGGAAACACGCGGATCTGAAATTCTAACGGGCGGCGGATCAGAAAGTGCACTCTAACGCGCGAGCGGGAGTGCCAGTCGAAATTAACATCGGACACAAAATTGGGACGCTCGTTATTTAGTCACGGTTCACGCTCGTAGCTCGTCGCTCACAACGGATCGATAAACTCCGTCGATTATTAAATGTCTCGCGGGATGTATGTAACAATTAAACAGATTCAAACAATTTTGTTTTCTGAGAGTTTCGAATCGAAACCACCCAATTGTATCTCCAAGGATCGTCACTGACGAAACAGTTAGGGCACTCGGCGACTAACTTGTCCAGCCGGTAATCCTGGTGTTCCATTATCCACACCGATAAAAATGTTGGGTAATATCAACTAAGCTGCGGTTGCGGGTGGCGAAGGAAATTTTTGGTCGTTTGAACAAAATGTTTTTTTTTACAATCAATAACAGAACAGTCAATTCAACTTCAAATTCGGTCACACGATTAAATATTCGTTCAATCAACTAAATATTCGGTCACACGACTAAATATTCAGTCACACGACTAAATATTCGTTCAATCAACTAAATATTCGGTCACACGATTAAATATCCGTTCAATCCACAAAATATTAGGTCACACGATTAACTATTCGTTTAATCAATTAAATATTCGGTCACACGATTAAATATTCGTTCAATCAACTGAATATTTCTTTCAATCGATCCAAACATTTCCTTCGCCACCCGCAACCGCAGCTTAGTTGACATGACCAAATCTTTTCATCGGTGCACGATTCCGCGGTCGACCAGTCCGTGCGACAAACTCTTTTTCGCTCAATTTTCCCAAAAATTACCAAGTGGAACGGAGAACAGCATTGAAAGAATGAACATTCGTTGTGCTCGGCTTCGCGTTGTCAGAATCTCCGCCGTCGTTTCTCCCGGGTCGGAAAGTCTCGTGAATTAATCTCCGCAGGAGTTAATACCGCCCGGGCATAGGTGCTTCGTACTTCTAGCTCGAGGTAAAACAAACTTTTCGAAGCTCGCGGAGAGAAGCGGTCGCGGCGACGCCGAGTCGTGGGCACAACCCTTGCAGCACGCCGGAACGAAACTTCGTGAAACGTTTCGCGGATTAGCGAGACTGCTCGGCGAGAGACCGAGGAGAGCGGCGCGGAGGGTGGAGAAATGCATAACTGTGCGGAGTGGCGAGAGCCGCGAGTGCATGAAGAGGTCAGTGCCAGAGGTGACCGACCTCGTGGAAGTTGCTTTTTCGTGGATGGCCAAGGCAAGCCAGGCGCGCGGCCCAACCGCGGAGAAAGATGGAAGGAGCTCAACCACTTTCGCGAAGGAATACCGGAGAAGAAAGAGACGGCTCCATTAGAATGAAAGATCGTTCTTCTCTTCGCACGAGAGCGAAACCCTCGGGCGCTCCGCTCTCACTGGCTAAATTTTACTTAACGAGAAACCTCGCGGCGTTATAATTATCTCTTCATTTTATACGTCGGCCTGAGGATGGTTTAACATACGAAAAGGCTCCCGGATTCGAAGAAAAAAATCCGTTCGACTAGAAGACGGACTCGTCCGTGAGCGCATGGCTGCGGAACGGCGACTATTCGAATTTCAGTTAATCAGATGGAACGAGAAATTTGTCGAAACTTCGCGGAAACATTCGGCCCGGAGCTCAATAAATTTCAATAAACGTCGCTGTAATGGAAATGCTATGGGCGATAAAGTGAGTATGAACTTAAGAAAGTGCATTATAGCAAACTGCGTATGCATTTTTCTTTTTTTTTAACTCTATGAATTATCCCGTGAGCGAGAGCGTGCATACTATATAGCTGTCGGGTACAGTAGACGCAGAAAGAGGGACAAACTTTTCGGCCTGGCGGCATACAGAAATAAATGATTACCTGCTACAGCCATGCCCGGGTTGCTCGACTGTGCGCACCCGCACACTTCGTATACGTACCAACCCTCCACCCTGGCTACCTAACCGATAAATTTTCTTCTCTTAACTATCAAAGTTTGTTCGCCCAAAGAAAATGCAACACCTGTTCGCTACGTGGCCGAGAGCCTTCAGACTCCAACCCTCGTTCTCCCTCGCTCGGTGCTGGCATTAAGAAGTTACTTTAAAATGCCATGCATAGAGAAGCCAATCTTTACAGTGTATAAGTATATACAGCGTGGAATAGGTGCGCGCTGGTTGGCTTTATTCTTCCTTCCAGCCTTTTTCCCCCCTCCCTACAGGCTCTGTCTTTTCCGACCGAACAACGTTTGCACGTATCTCCAGCTCCCCGGTTTCCCCACCCCGAACGTACCGTATAACAAAGACTCCAGCGAGTTTGCAGCATCTCACGTGCGACCCCCGCCCGATATTGCTCCGGCTCTGTAGAAACACGACGGAAAGACGCTTTCATACGTGGCTGTGCGCCGAAAGAGAGAGACACATCCCGGAAGCTCGACGAGCACCTCGTCGCCCGCGAACCGGCAACTGACTGGGAAAGAATAGCGAAAAACGGGAGAGAGAACAAAAAATCGAAGATTATACCGGCACGTTTCGAAAATCCCTTACACCCACCGTGTCATCGGAACGATCGAGCTACGATCGGGGATGCGGAGCCAAAGTCTCGCTTATTTGTATCCTAGATACAGAATTAAAAAGAAAAGAAAAATAATATTGTAACGACCGGGCGAATGAATAATGCGCGTATTTAGTTTGGGGGTGGATATTATTAGCACAATCGCATCTAAATATCCCGAGCATGAACTGTCACACGTCTGTTCGGTCAGACGTATGAGTCCAGACTGTCTAATATGACGATCGATCTCATATCGATCGTCCGTTCGTTCGTCTAATGTCAAACCTATTTAATACCGTGTGTCTTAACGAATAGTCAGCTACGATATTCGTTACAATATATTGGCTCGAAGCTGGATTGGCTGCTTTTCTCGCTCGATCTTTCACAGATCTTCAATGTACCGATTTTTCAACCCTTCAAATTCCAGCAGCCCTTGCGGAATTTTCGGTATCGAGGTCTGGTCACACGTTACCAACGCATCGCAAAGCGGTCAACGGGCCGTTTCTTCTTTGCGGTGAAATTCCGCTATCGGGGCAAAGGGTGAGCCGGAGGTTGGAGAGTGCACGATGGAGGATTCTCTTCTCCGTTCGTACAAACCGCAATAGCGTATCAATTATTTTGTATGACGCGCCATATCGAGAATATTTATCCAAAGTCTAGCCTATTTATACCCTAGATTCAGTATGAAATTAAAAAAAAATTAAAACATATGTTGGATCGAAGCGCTATTGGCTACTTTTCTCGCTCGATCTTTCACGGATCTTCAACCTCTCAATTTTCGACCCTTTAATTTCCAACATCCCTTGCGGAACTTTCGGCATCGAGGCCGGGTCACTCGTTACCGGCTCGCACCGCAAAGCGGTCAACAGTCCCGTTTTTTGTTTGCGGTGAAATTCCGCCATCGGGGCGAAGGGCGAGGCAGAGGTTGGAGAGTGCACGAGGGAGGATTCTCTCCTCCATTCGCATGGACCGGGATAGCGTATCAATTATTTTGTAAAAATTAAAAAATATGTTGGATCGAAGCGCTATTGGCTACTTTTCTCGCTCGATCTTTCACGAATCTTCACCCTCCCGATTTTTCGTCCCTATTCCCTTCGACCCTTTAATTTCCAACATCCCTTGCGGAACTTTCGGCATCGAGGCCGGGTCACTCGTTACCGGCTCGCACCGCAAAGCGGTCAACCGTCACGTTTCTTCTTTGCGGTGAAATTCCGCCATCGGGGCGAAGGGCGAGGCAGTTGGAGAGTGCACGAGGGAGGATTCTCTCCTCCGTTCGCATGGACCGGGATAGCGTATCAATTATTTTGTATCGCGCGTCGTATCGGGAGGGGTCATAGTTCGGGTTTGCCTCGTTCGGCAGTGCTCGAAGCACGTACAACGGGGGGGGGGGCAACCACCATCCAGCGAACGAGGGAGGACGGAGGTGGAGGCTCGAGTTTCGCCGGGGTTGTTCATCGGAGCTCCGACGAGACGGGGCCAACGGAACAGAGAGAACCCAGCCGCTTGTATCGCCAATGTACACGGCGATGCGCACAGACGAGTCGGAGGCCGGCGGGGCGGGGAAGTTGGCCTCGCACTGTTAGTGGTACTGTTACTATATAGCGCAGCCTGCCTTGCCGCCACCGCAAACACTAGGATCAATTTAAAGCCGGATCTTTGTAATCAAGGTGGTCCCGGCGTACTCGCGGTCGAACGGGGAAAGACGGATGCGGGGGGGATGGGAGAACCGACGGAGTCGAGGGTTGAAAAGAGCCATAAACGAGGAAAGGAAGGCTGGTTCGACAAAAAAATAAAACATAAAAAAGTTCAAAGGTTCGGAATAAAACGTGGAAAATGTTGGCGTTCAGCGTGGAATTCACGTCCCCTTTCGCACAGCAGCACATCCTCTCTCGAAAATCGACGAAAAAGGAAGGGAAAAATAAGTAAGCTGTGGGTGATCCAGTTCTCTCGATTGTTCCGACAGTTCCACGGCACTACTCGGCTGCACAAACTAATTCTCGGGTTTATGTAAAGTTCCCTTTTTTCCCTCTGCAATTGGTTCTTATTTTTATTTAATTCTTCTTTTTTTGTTGCCTTTTCTTCCGCTCATTCTGTGCACAACTGTTCGGCAACATTTGCGAAAACTTGCGCGCTTACTTCGCTGCAACTCAAGTTTTTTTATTTTTTATTTTTCTCTTCCGCTTTTAATACTTGGTTCTTTCTTGTTTTTACGATACGCCATGCTGCTTAATCGCAAGACTTTCAGGAGACCGGGCATACCGAGGGTGACTTCACTTCACGAATTTCTTCGAGCACGAATTTCTTAGCTCGGTGAATGGTGCCCGTCGATGGGAACGAGCGCCTTCGCATCCCAAGTGCACCGGGCCAAATTGGTTGTGCGGAAAATGTACAGTGGGTTGTAAAGCATCTCTTAATAGGTTCAACGGTTTTGCTCTTTGGCCACGAAATAAATCCGATAATAAAAATTCAATATCGTCGAGAGCATCGCTGTGATATAATACAGCAGAACCTCGCTTATCCCACCTTCCTCGCTTATCCACCCAACTCATCCGAATCCTCCGCATTAACCAAGGTGTAGGTTCGGATAATACGGAAAACTCGGATAAAACGGATAAAGCAGCAATGCCCACGTGTGGAGTATTGCTACTTTGTTGCATACGCGCTTACACTTGTGCAAATTTGCTGCATCTTTGTATGGCGAGGTGCAAATAGAACAGTTTCGATGTTAAAGTCAATGGTTTATCAATGGTATCCGAGGTAATGGCCCCACATTACCTCGGATGAACGGGGTTCTACGGTAAACACAGTTATCGCGTCGAATGACGACGAAACCGAGCACAGACTTTTCACAGTTTCTCACCGATTAAACTCCGTGCATCGGTACACAGCGTACTTGCACAGTTTCGCGCCTACTTTTTGATAGCCGAAGGCGTGCCGCGGATGGCAGGCAAGCGCGCGAAAGCTCTCGTTTCGTGGCTCCCGGACGGAAACACTTTATTCTTTCGGCGTGCTGCTCACCGAGCAACATTATAAACATGTCAGCGATAAATCACCGAGCGATTCGAGAGCTCGCGCGAGCTTGCGGTTTCGCGATCGAGGTGGGCTTGCGGGCGCAATGTGCGATCGAACCCGGAATGGAACGAGGCGAAACAACGAGGGGGGGTTTGTGTGTTGCTCTCCGTTCGCCGACGCTTTCTCACCGCTCTTTACATCGGTTTCCCACCAGCCGCGGGATTTATCGACGGCCCGCCTCTACTCGATACGCCCGCAAACTGCTATATTTATTCCCCAGCCCAGTGTTTTACAGACGAGCATAAATAAGTATCGGATAGCTTCGCACGCGCTCGGCTCAACCGAGATTCTTGATAGTTCCGGGAGAGAATTTCTGCCGCATCGGCGATATACATGTGCGAAACGAAGTTCGTGCCGGTTATAACGCTCGGGTATAACCGGCAAGAGGGGATCGGTATTAATGCCCCGACGTTGGAAGGAAACATAGCGTGTGCGCGGCAAATATAACTTGACTGCAACCTCCGCCAAAATTACTCATCGCCCTCCGAGCACCCCGAGGAATACCGGTAAGCAGCGAACACGTAGCCCACTTCCTCCATAGACTGTTTAATTCAAAACGCGAAATCGAAGCTACGATCCGCCGGAATATCGAAATTGTTAATAGGAACTTGCTAATTGGTAAACCCGAGCGCGATTGGACGTAAACTGGACCGAAGCTTATTTTTGTCGAGGCAAACATATTATCGTTATCGTTCTCGATCGACTGTGACGATAAAGTTTCGCGAATTATCATTTTTTTTTCGAGAAAAGCGAGATATTACCGCGAAGATATTGCTGCGAAAGGGACGGCGCAGCATCTATAAAAAAAATCTTTGCAAACTGAGAAAAAAAAAGTTTTCGCTTTAGAGTCTCACGGTTTGCGAGAGCTATATCGTGAGTCGTTAAAAAGTTGACGTATAAGTCAGGGTTTGCACGAGGGGGTTTTTGAGAAGAACGACTCGTGCCAGCCGTCAGGCTCGTTAGCGAGGGGTTGAGAATCGCGTGGAAGGAACCGATAACTGTGCAGCCGGCTTGCCCCGAATCTCCGCTGAAATCGGGATGAAAAGAGCGAGACACCGGTGAGGGTGGAGAAAAATCTACCGAAGGTTGGAGAATGGATGGGGCGTCCCGGAGGGTTCGTCAAGGTGATAAAAACGTAGACGGATGAGTTAACGGTGAGAGGGACAAGGAGAAAAGGGGTAAGAATACAGTGTACAGTGTAGGGCCGGTGCATCCTCAACGGGGTCCGTCTGTGCCCGAGCGGACCGACCTCCGAGCTTGCACAGTCAGAGTAAACTGTAGAAACGAAGTAAAACAATTCGTGGCAGCTTCGTTGCTGCCCCAACACTCGATTCTCGAACTTTTTCAACTATTCTATAGGTACACACTGCAAGAAAGTGCTGACTCTTACGCCCTACTCCCTTCCATCTCGTATTTCCACCAAAGATTTCTACCCTCTTTGCTGCACTGTTTGCCGCTCTGGAACTGCGCGTCGAAGAGGGAATGGCTCGGCTGAGAACATAGCGTTGCCGATGGATGGAGAGACGGCGAAAGCTCGCGTTGTGTCTCATCCGTTATCAAAGACCGTAACTTTTTCTGCCATGTACGCCGTAAAGTTCGGGCTAAAAAAATACTGGTAAACGACCAATGACTGGACACGTCACAGTTACCGGTCGACTGGCCCGTAGACTTAAGTTTATAACGAATATAATGGTTCAAAGATTGCAGTTATTGATGAAATAGTATCTTTAATTAGTCATCGATATGCATGCAAAAGATCGGCGTAGACGTAAATAATCATTTAATTGTTGCATTTGCTTGAGCGATAGTCGAATTCGTGTTCCGACACTGGCACGCGGCATCGTGAATCGCCAAACCCAATGTCGGGACACCGGGCAACACCCGAAAGGGATTATGTTAGTTGGGTTTCGATGCAGCGAATATACAATTTTTATTGGCGAAATTAATAGAATACCCTATTCTTATTCCTGTTGTTACGAACTAGTTGAGTTCGTTCATTATTACACTGAAAAAAAAATCGCTTGCGGACTGCCAAAGAAATTTGTTAAAATTTCAATTCTACTTTTAATTCTTACAATTCCATATGATATTGAAGCTAACATGGTATTGTTCCAATCCGGTATGGAGTCGTAAGAATTAAAAGTGGAATTAAAACAACAATTTTTTTATTTGGCAGCCCGCAAGCGAATTTTACTGGAGTCACTGGCAAAAAATGTCAACATTTTTTGCCAGTGTACTCTCGGATTTGCGACTGTCCGAAAATCAGAACACACCCACGAATAGCTGTACAGCCCACTGGTACATTTACTTTTTCCAGTGCTTTCGTGAGCAAATATTTTTCAAGATATTCCAAAAATATTGAAAGTATTGAAAGTATTGAAAAGTATTGAAAAGTATTGCAATTATTGAAAGTATTGAAAAGTATTGAAGTATTGAAAGATGTGCTTTGTAAAACTAGAAGTGCTAACCTTGAGATTGTTTACCGCTGATTTCGAAAATGGTCGATGCATGATAGCCAAAGTTGGGTTTGAAGATATTGCCTTAAATGTCCGGCCATTGGTCCGTTTACCTCATCTATTTTTCACTGACCAGTCCCCGAACTGTTTATTCATTCCGCGATAATTGCATCACGACGGTGCTCGAAGTGCATGCTTATGAGAAGCCTATATCGCGAGAAGCACCAACAGTCTCCATCAGTGGGGGGAAAGCGCTCCGTGGCATAGTTTCTAGGACCACAGCAGTGAAGACGTAGAATAGTTAACAACCGTTCGAGGGTGTTTGCAGGGGGTTCGTCGAAGGAGACGAAGCCCGAGCGTGGAAGAGTCTGGCAGAGACGGAGGGACGTCAGGGCAAGAGAGAGACCGGAAGGAGGAGGCAGTAAAGCGTGCGGGGAAGTTAGTGGAAGCAGAAGCAGCCGGTGCCCGTTCAGCTCGTCGACCTCCAATCGTTAGCGCGCCCCTGCCGGGCAGGTAAGGGTGGAGGAATAAAAGTTGTCTGAACGGTGGGTAACCGGCTTTCTACGAGTATCCAGGGTGTATTTTTTTATTACAGTGATATACAGAGCACTCGCCTTGTTTGCAGTGGGGCGCTCGGATGGTAGAGCTAGACGAACGGGAGTAAAGGGGGAGGGTCGGTTGGAAACGGTGGAAAAGAAAGGAGAAAGCTACGAGGATGAGGCTTGGTGTTCTTTTCCTCGTCTGTGCAAACTCCCAGTTAGACGTCCGGGGGGTTGTAGAACTCTCTCTGGATGCTGTACACTTCAAGTACTACAAGCTACAACGAAACTATGGCCGAGCGGCTCTCGGGACGATGTAGCGAGCGGGAAGGTAGCGGAAGCGGCGAGAGCCAATGGCGGAGCATCATGAGTAGTGCACCCGCAGCATCTCAAGGAGCCGAAGAAAGGGCTCCGATAGAACTCCCGAAGTACGAGTTGGCCAGGTAAACCTGAGTCCTCCAGGTAGTCGAGTTACTCCCGAGGATCGGGGGAACAAGAAAGAAGAAGACCTAAGAAGACGGGGAAGAAGTTGATGGAGAAAGCGCGGTGGTTACAGGAGCTAAGCGGAGAAAATTAAAGACCGAGTGAGATGTGTGGGGGAAAACTGCGAGCGAATGGTGAGGGTATCCGAACTACGGAGGCGTGCAAGAGACGCAAGATCGAGGGGCGGCTTCTCGCCGGGGGTAATTTTGCGGCTTCTTGACTATCCCGCGATGAGCAAACGGTGAGTTATTGGCAGCTGTAACGTCTCGGCTCGTTGGGGTGTGAGCGAAAGTGCAACCCAGCCGGTCACTCCTCTTGGGTCAGCTACGAGCGCCACTTTACACGCGGGACGGAGACCTCGCCTTTTACACTTATAGTTTTATGGTGCGCCAGGGGTGGAAGTCTCGTACCAGCTAACTCTCCGAGAACAGGTATTCTGGGAGTGCCGGCCAGTTACCGCGTGGGACGAACAAACAACCCTCCCACAGGACACCCAAGATTCCAGCGCATTGAAACCATGATTATTACCGATTTGGTATCGATCTCCGATATTTCAATTTCGAAATGTCTCGCGATTCCGGAGTCTATGACGAATGACTGGAAACAGTCAGAAACGGTTCGCGGTCCTTGTTTCATGGGAGAGAAGGGACGGACTGAAGGGCGAAAAGGGGACGACTGGAGGGGTGTGTTCAAACCGCGACAGAACATTCATTTCCCATGTGAACCATGGCTCACCTGGTGAGCCAACTCCGATGCCATATATATGTATAAATATGTATATATACACACATATCCTTCGCCACCCTCGTCGGTCGTTATACACGTTGTCTCGTGCTCTGTGGCTCCGAGCTCGAACGACCTCTCTCGCAAGCCTCCGCAGTAGTAAGAGCAATAGGGATCCACACGTTGAATCCTGAAGCGCCTCTCGTTGTCAAGAGAGAGGGCTGTACACCCCACACGACATGCCGTACACGGTAAATCAAATCTTATCCCCGTGCGGGCGTATATCGAGAGCGCGCGCAAGCGAGAACTGCGAAACGTCCTCCATCCCTTGCGTACGCTCCCGTTTAATCCGAAGGACACGTTTCGCCGAAGGAATATAGGAAGAGCCGTCTGTATTCTCCGAGGATGGAACGGAAATAAATTTCTCTCATGGGAACGGGAAATATCCATGTAACGGGGAATAACTCTGTTAGATTCACCGTTTTTTCCCTTTATCGTTACTACAAGACCGTCACGGAAATGGAAAACGAAATCATCCGATTGTCACGTTAAAATATGAAAATCGAATTGCTTTTTTGTCGATGGAGAATTGCAGAACTTACGTATTATATCGTCAGTCTCCAAAGTGCCACTCACCTACAACAGAAATATAAAAAAAATCGTTAACATTTAGACAACTGGCATGTGCATATTTCGGTTGGGATTTATGTCTGGAACGAGATACGCGGGGAAACAAAATTTAAATAAAGATGCTTTCGACAATTGTTGATGTTCCGCTCGACTTCACACCAAAACTGCTAAATCCTGCAGAGCTAAAAAAATGAAAATACCGAGTTCGGAAGATTCTTAATCCTCAATTGTTTTTCACCACAATGATAACAAAGTACAATTGAATCAACTAAGATTCGGGCCGGGACGTTCAAATAAACATTTTGTTGGTCGAACAAAATATTGCAACGAATCAAAAATATTTTGGTTAAATCACCCAATAAATTGTTGAAGTGACCAATTTTTTAGCTGTACCAACAAAATATTTAGTTGAACGTCCCTGCCAGCATCTTATTTGATTGAATCGTATTTTTTAATCGATGCACGAACCCTACTTATCAATTAAAAATGAAATCCAAAGATTATCATCGACGATCAGTAAACCTACCGTCAGTTCCCACCTACGGGCCATGCCAGCAAATACGATCGTTACTGAAAATGCCGTTATGGCGCAGTGTATCGATGCGGCGTCCCGTAATAAGACCGATAATATATCTATACGAGGATTATAACGAGCTCGTACGGGCGGGCCATCGAAATGTATGCGGTTCACGCGTTCTCATAATTATAGATTTACGAGTGGTCGGGGAACAGCGGTGTCGGGGCTAGTGTGGCGTGTGCGGAACAGGGCGGGGGTTGGTGCGTCGTGCGTACGCTCGCCGGGTACGTCGGACGTTTCGATATTGACGAACGTGCCAGTGGAGAACACCGAGCGGATACCGAGCGTAGGAAAGCACACGACGTACAATATAGATGTAGTCATATATCCGAGGTGGCGCGGGGCTTTACGCTTCCCTGCAACTGTCACGCGGCCATTCTCTCGTTCGCTCTCCGGGTCACGAGCCCCGCGCGTGTATCAATAATTACATCAAGTATACAATAGGCGAGATGGAAATGGAGCCTCGGGGGTTGTTGCCAAACCGTTGCGACGCCTATCCAGACGGTGCGGAAGAGAAATCGTGTGGACTACCACGGCCGATTGCCCGCTCCGGGGAGAGGGGAGTGAGGTACTGAAAAGGTTACCTGCCAGCAGGTAGGGACCGGTAACGCAGCCGGTCAGCGGGCCGTAAGCGTAGCCTATATTGTGTTGATGGCTCGTATGAAACGGCGGGCGCGGGAGCGCACGGTGGTTACGTGTCAGACGGCCATTCGGCCAGGCGCCGACCGGCTATAGACCGGGTGTCATTCGCGAATATCGTACAAATACGACGCGGTTATCGCGTCGTGTACGGTAATTGCGCATCGGGAAACCGGTGGCTCGAACAATCCACCCCGCCCCTCCACGTTTACGGGAATTTACTCCGGTAACGGTATGAATATATATTTATTTATATATATATATATTTATATATATATATAGAAGTGTACATAATGTATACACGATGTATACGTATAAAATGTATGCAGCCAACGCATAGCTGTTATATCGACCCGACCCCAATCTCGCTAATGTATCTATTTATGGTAACATGTCCGAGAAAATTGACGCAATTTTAGTCACCGGTCAGTGATGCTTTTAAATAATCACGGCGCTGTTTTCACGTCACTCGCTCTCAGTCGACAGAACCAGGTAATTACCTTTTTTTTACTGATTGGGTTTTTTTATTTATTTTTATTCCGTATCGAGTCGATCTACGACTTCGTGCGTTATTCTCGACGCGACACGGCAAGTCATTGTCTTTATACCGATAGTTCCTAATATGCAAGCGAGTCGAGGAAATAAAAAAAATTCTCATTGCGATAGAATCCTCGATAGGATATTATGAAAGCTCTCCGCAGGAGTGTAAGATTGTGCCGTGAAGAGTAACGAGATTCGATATCGCGCGAACGAGATTCGCCCAAGTGTCGGTTACAATCGGGCTCTCGGAGTCCCGGAGCCGATATTCCGTGGGATGGAGGGGGGGACATTGGAGCACACGTCGTTTGGGTGCACGAGGCGCTATTGACGGAACGTTATCTTACACCGGAAGTGAGGCAGCGGAGAGGGTTCCGGGAAACTGGTTATCCGGATTTCTGTTTCCTCGCGCGACTCCCAGCATCGGTGGGGCTGCTCCCGGCCGCCCGGGACAATATTCCCGAGAAATCCACCGGTACGACCAGCATATCAGACACGCAGTTCCGTCGGGCTGGAAATCAAGGCTATCGGAATGCGTCGCCTCCGCGCCCCGGCCCCAACCCTCACCTTTCTTTTCCCCGGCGCCGGATATCGAGCAAAGTACCTTGCATGCGCTCGGAAACATAGCGGCGAGTAAGTCGCCCGTTTCCCGGCGCTACACTGCCTCGCAGAAATGGATGGAACGAGAGACCGGAAGTGCCCACTGTAGGATTGCTCCTTTCCGGCTCCCGACGAGCGGTTCTCGTTCTCTCGCATCGACTCTCCTTTATCTCGGCTTTCGCTCGCATAGCTTTATCGGAGCGAGACACACGCTCCGTGCACACGCAGCTTTGAGCCCGACGCAATCTGGACGGCGATCTTACCTACGTGCGGAACTCGGAACGAGGTCGTCGCCCAAAATCGCGTCTGCACACCTCCAGAGGATCGGCTGTGGCGCACACTTCGCGGTAATGAAAAGTAAAAAGAAGGCCCATGTGCGAATATCTGTACGGTGCCGGAGTTATAAAAACGGCTCAGAACTGGGACAGGACCGATTGCCAAGTCTCGTTTGCCAATTCTCGGACAGCATTGGCAGACAACATTATCAGTAATGGGCCTATGCAGTTTGCCAGTACGGGGCCAGGTCCGGGGCTACTAATGGGGCCCAGAACTGGCACAGTTGCAGTTGCTGAGTCTTAATTGCCATCTCTGTCCCCGTACGGATCAAAATTTCACCAAGAATGGGCCAACCTTGATTGCCAGTACTGGACAAAGTCCCGAGTCGGCAATACGGCCCAATACCAGAACAGCCCTTGTTGCCGAGACTTGTTCAACGACCAGGGCCCAGTGCTGATGAACAACTTCACCAAGAGTCGGGGATCGCTGATAGACCGTATTAGATAAAATCCTTTTTTATATAAAACTTTATATCCGTCGTGGTACTGGGCATGTACTGGTTGCCAGAGTTCAACCAACGCTTTCTCAATAATA
>JAPYZD010002222.1:0-16689 GCA_030522725.1 Ichneumoninae sp. B BG-2022a | reverse complement strand
AATCATTTGTTAATAACTTTTTGGCATTATTATTATGCAAAATCAAAGTTCTTGACACACATAATGCGGCTGATTTTTTTCGGATTTTTGGCATGTCGCGAAGTACTGAAATTTTCATCGCATTAAACTTTTAGTTGGGAATGTATGTGTGATGCATCCTTAAGCTATGTATTTGAGGTGCAAAACGGCGATGTGGAGAATGGTTTCGTCAATATCATAATGAATAAAATGAGTGGTAGATTCGTAATCAGCGTGGAAAAATACATTACATATAGTCCCGGAGTGACTGCCGATGGAAAAAATTTATTGGGAACTTTTATAGCCAATATTGCAAAAATTAGTGATTTTGCGTATTTTCAAAAAGTTTTCTTCGCTTCTTGATGGCATCGCTGAAAAATCCAGGTGCCTATCATGTTGTATGGCAATAAATACACAAACACCTAGACAAACAGGTGTCATACACTTAGAAAAAGAAACAGTTCGATTAAGCAAATGCGCGGTGACATGCGTTCAAAGGTGTATTTTGTTGGTGCAACAAAAATGTTTGTTTCAATCGACACATTTTGAATAAATTGAACCAAATAATCGTTTAACAAAACAATGCTTTATTTGTACCAAACAGATAACAGCTTTGAACGTTGGTCACCGCGACTTTTGGTTAATCCAATCCATTTTTTTCCTAGTGTAAGGATTTCTTGAGTAAAAATCGAAAGAGCCAAAAAACATTGAGGACACAATTCCATGTATTGTTTCACGCCGGGCACAGATCCGACAAAGTGAAGGGCGACGCTGGTGTATTTTTTTGCGCAGAACCTGAGAATCGGCCAGCCGTTATGCATAAAAGTGAAACACGGCGTTGGCGTTGAAAAAGTTGAAAATTGAAATTTTCATATCGTTTTCGCATAAATATGGAAAATTTCACGTCGCTTTCGCACAATATTTCTTTCTTCGCGAAGCTTCCTCTATGAGGAAGCTAAAAATACAGAAAATGCTTTCTCATAGAAGAAGCTTTACCACTAAAGGAACGATATCAGAAGACTATATAAAAATTTAAATTTTCATCTTTTTTATTTAATTTTGCATTTCCCCCGAGGCATTGTGCCTGTACAGGGTCGGCCGGGTCAGTAGCCACCCCCGCCCTCCCCCTGCGGCTGCAGCCGACTGACCCAATGTATTTCAATGCCTCTTGGAAATTCGGCGAGTGAACATTTAACGGCTATATGAAAGGCTGTAGCGTTAATATATGGGCATTGCCAATAAATGAATCCTCCTTTTAGATCATCCTTCACATCATCGTACTACACTTCAAACTGTTTAGATATTTTTTGCATATAGCTTAATCTTTTCTTTTCATACTGAGACCTAAGCGACTTCAATATTTTTATTTTTAGCTGGTGTAATTTCTTTGACGTGTTAAATATATGGAAATCATAAAACCTCTTGGAACGACCTGTACAAATTTACCTACAGCGCTTGCCTTCAGCCAATACTTTTCTTAGGTTGGAAAGTAACGTTTAGTGGTAGGAGCAGAAAAATAAAAAAAAGTTAATTTTCGACACACCCTAATGTATATTTTTGTAATGAAAAAATAGTAAAATATAAAAGGGTAGACGATCAAATATTTTGCAGCCTGATTTTATCGTTATTTGAAGAATACTTTAATATAATAACGGTAGTTGAAATAAACTATTTACTGACGGGTGTGTTCGCACTCTTACTGTCTTCATTTCCCTCAGACGAATTTTTACATTTACACCATAAAATAATAATAATAATAATAATAATAATAATAATAAAACAATATGTTCATTATCGTTGAATACACTAGCTAGATAGTAATCGAAGATAGAGCTAGCCAAATACGATATAGAGTAAGGTATATCTTTTTTTAATTAAAAAATAGTAAACTATAAAAAGGTAGACAATGAAATATTTTCCAGACTGATTGTATCGTTATTTGTGGAATGCTTTAATTCAATAACGGTAGTTAAAATAAATTGTATATGGACGGGTGTTTTTCGCCCTTTCGCTTTCTTCTTCTCCTGCAGACGAATTTTTACATTTCCACAGTAAAAAAAAAAATCGAACAACGTTTTCATTATTGTTGAATACACTACCTAGATGGTCAACGAAAGTAGAGCTAACCAAATACGAAATAGCGTAAGATACATAAATATATATATATTTTTTTTAATGAAAAGATAGTAAAATATAGTAAAAGGGTACACGATAAAATATTGTCCAGACTGATTGTATCGTTATTTGAGGAATGCTTTAGTCTAATAACGGTAGTTGAAATAAACTGTTTACTGACGGGTGTCTGTCGCCCTCTTGCTTTCTTCTTTTCTTTCAGGCGGATTGGCTTTGCGTTAAACAAAAAAAAAACAACAACAACAACACACACACACAGCGTAAAAATATTGAGAGAGATATTGTAAATAAACAAAGACAAAAAAAAGAGACACAATAAAATAAAAGTCAGCGTGGGAGGATAAAAGAAATGGCTTCGGGATTGCCGTCGAGTCATCACAGGAAGCTCGGACCGGCACCAATAGCATCCTTCGAGGATCTCTCGGACGAGGTGGAAAACGTGAGTTTGAGAGTGACCCTCCCCTGCGGGAAACTACTACTACTACTACTTCTACTACCACAACCACATATATAAAACGATCCTCTCTCTTCGTCGAGAACGTCGAACAGGCGCTTCTTCTTCTTCTTCGTCCTCGTTCGTCCGGCGCGTCTGCGTCGGAGATAAAAAAAATAAAAAAAAAAAAATAAAAATAAAAATAAAAAAATAAAAAGAGCGATAAATTGTCAAAGAGAAGCGGATAGAGTGCCGAGTGGAAAGCGTTGAAAATCCATGCGATGGTATAGAGAGAAAGAGAGAGAGAGTGAGAGAGAGAGAACGAAGCGGATCGCATTAATCCATCCACCAACCCCCCAGGAAGCGGATGTGCTAGCTGCCTATCTGCCTCCATCACCTATCTCCATCACCCACCACATCCGAGAGGCTCGCCCGCCTCGTCCCGTAATGACATTGACAACGCTGCTCTGAGGAATGATTCTTTGAATTGTAATGCAGGGAGAATCAACGGCACGAATGCCGGGGATCGTGGAGGTGACGACTCCCGTGACCCCGGGTAGCTCCCTGAAGACACCGAGCACACCCAGGATCGACATCAGCCGCGCCAGCAGCTCTTCGCATCACGAGGATAGCAACAATTCGCGAGAATCTTCGCCCGAGCGCGAACTACTTGCAGGTAAAAAAAAATAACGAGGAAAAAAAAAACTGTAAAAATTATACTTCTGTACTAGGGTAGTCCTTAAATGGAACATTTTTGAATTTTCTGGGGCTCACCCCGTATTATGGTGAAAAATAAAATAAAAATGCGATGTGCGAAAGATCCTCGACATTAATGTATTTTTAGAGGTTGCTACCGGCAATTAAAAAGAAAAACACTTCGGAAAATGTAAATTTAAAGTTAATATGAAATATTTAAAGTTAATATAAATACTTGGAGCCACACCGCACTTCCAAAGTATAACGAATAAGAAAAAATTTTGCGAAATCCCTGTGAAATCAAAGCATTTTTAGAGGTGGCTACGGAGGGTTAAAAAACAAAGTTTTCGATAATTATAGTTAATAGTTACAAAATATTATACAAGGTGAAAATCGGCCGTGAAAGAATAAGGAAATATTTCATTTGAAAAGATATATTTGTTGTAACAAAAGATAGATACCATTTTTTTGTTGTTTCTGATAAAGGGAGTCCACAAATTCCTGCAATGGTTAAAAAGTATCTCTATCGACAAACGAACGAAACATTTCATGCACCTAATTCGCTTCAACAGCTGTTTTTGTATTTGTATTTGTCGAAAACTATGGTTTTTAACCCTCGGTATAAATCATAAGAATTTTGCAGAGTTTTTTCTTATCCGATATACTTTAGAATTGCGGGGTGGCTTCAAGAAAATCTCGAATTTTTTATTTTTACTTTAAATTTGGATTTTCCGAAGTTTAACATTTTTTTAATTGCCGGTACCGACCTCTAAAAATGCAATAATTTCGGGGACCCTTCGCACCTCGCATTTTCATTTTATACCTCACAATACTCTCAGGACCACCCTACTCTCTACCCTACTCTACACAAAAAAAATAATTGCGTAAAATGGGAGTACGTAGGTTCGTAAAAAGATTGTTGTTAAGTAAGTGACAAACTCGTTTGTTCGGGTTTGAATATACAAATCTGTCCTTTTATACCCCGTGTTAATGACAAATTTAGTTTGCACTTTTGTTTGTAAAACTGGAGCCGGGTGATGCGATCGGAAAATTAACACATCAAAAATTGTGGACGTTTGTGGATAATAAGTTGTTGTAAAAAGTACTTTTTTACTGTGTAATTGGTGGTCAACCGTTAGGGAAAATTTGGAAATCCTGGAAATATCAGGAAATCAGTAAATCGTCAGCAAAAGAAGGGAACAGCAATAAACTTGTATTAATGTCGAGGCAAAATTCAAAGAATAAATTCCCATTTTCTTGTACCAACAATTTTTAATAAATGGAAATAAAGTTTCGAGAGTCGAGATACATTGTTGCTCTAAAACTTTGTGAAAGGTTGTAACCTCATGTTTTTTAACACCGATTAATTCGGAGCAGACTTATTTTGATCTTTATTCAGAAGAAAAATGTGTTATTTATTTATTTCACGGGACGAACCCTTTTTACATTTCGTTATTCGATCGAGAAAGTATATTGTGTTTTTATCCGTTTCAGGCGGCGAACCTCCGCCCGGCTGCAAGTTATCGCTGGGTTACAAGGAAGATGTCCAGGATCTCCGCTCCTCTACCGAGGAATTGGATCTTCACGATCCCATTCACGAGCAAGATCTCAAACGGGATGCAAAAAAAGCGAGAAGAAGAAAGGAGGGTGGAACGCAATCGGAGTGCGGAGCGTCGAGTTCGAGGCTTCAGGATCGCGAGCGCAAGGACAGTAATTGTTCGGAAATCATACTTCTCAATATCAGCGGCAGGACATCGAGATTGTCTTCCGTGGGTAGTCAGGGCTCGGGGGTATCCGGCAAGCTCTCGGTCGTATCCGCTACGTCTTCCAGGTACAGAATTATTCGATGCCAGCACTTCCGAGTAATTGAACTATCGAACGAGTCAAGTTGTTGATTCTTTTTTCATTTTTTTTTCAGGTCACCGAGTCCGCACAAGTGCCTGCTGGAGACGTCCTTCTGCGGGAGCAAGCCAACGTTGGCCGACAACTTGATAGAACCGTCGAAGCCCGAGACCGACGATCTCGAGAAGATCCTACTGAAACGCGAAGCCGACACGACCAGGGCGCTAATTCCGGACAGCATAAAGGTTCCCATTGTCGGCGGCAATCTGAAGCCAGATCCTCTGGACAAGCCGAGAAGACGAGGCCGGGAGGAGAGAAAAGAGATATTCAAGCGGGAAGTAGAGATCACGAAAAAGGTCCTCGAGAGAGTCAACATAGAGGTATGTGTCCCGAAGCCATAAAACCTTCCGCCTCCCCGATAGAGACTTTAGAAGCCCGCATTGGAGTCCAGCTTTATTTGTAGAATTCGAGCTCCAGTCACGAATACATTCGAGTAATCAGCCACTTTTTTTGCGCGTTCCCGTTGAAAAAGTTGGCAACATGTATAGAAGAGTATTATACCAAAAAAAAATTGCAGGATAACATTGCAGGAAGAAATACGACGAAATAAAGAGAGAAAACAAAAATATGCATATAAAAAAAAATTTTGAACGATTGGGTGCCTAAATCACATCAGTCTTTGTATTTGTAGATGTGAGGGAGTATTCTTCCGTCTTCGTTAAGATTCGAGGTTCGTAGAACACACAAAGTCGAAAAAGTCATACGTTTCCTCATAACAACAACAATTATCGTTATCGTGTTTATAAAACAGTGTTTGAAGTGTTATTGAGTTATTTGGGGGTACTACTACTATGTGTATAATACCGAGGGTTCGCACCACAAGTATCGATGTCATCGTACGATTGTATTGGATTTTTTTTGTTAGTTTTTAAACCCGACTGTTAAACCTCATCGTCTTACACCCCCACCCGTTCGTCAACACCCGATAACTGCACCTTCGTCGATGTAGAAGTGAAGAAAAAAAAGAAATTATATACCGATATCGTTTCCCGTTTTACCGCAGGTTCCCATCGTGATAAAGAAGCATGTAGCGACGCATCACAGGGACGCCGAAGAGTCCGCGAAGCCGGAAGTTCCTGAGGTCCAGAAGCCGGCGACCCTCGATCTCAACGACAAGAGGAAAAAGTCCCAGAACTTCAAGGAGATCGTGCAGACCACACCGACGATCGGTAGCATCACCGGAAGTCCAAAATTGCCGAGGCATCAGAAGATCCGCGATCTCGAGGGCTCGAGAACACCGAGTCCTTCCTCGGTGTCTCGAAAGAGTAGTTTCGCTTCTCTCTTCAAGGTAAACTCCAAAGTCCGGCATTTTTTACTTATCCATGGTGGCCGCGGTCAGGGAAAAACAATCTTGGTCAGGGAATCGGGAAAATGTCAGGGAATTTCAAAATTGGTAAGGGAAAAAGTAAATTGTCGCCGAACCTTTTGTAAATAAATAAGAAGTACATGGAAGGGAGCCTTAAAAAAAATTGGGATCATTTTGAAGAAAAAAAAATAGAATGAAATGTTAATATAATAATTAGGAATTTTCATTTGCGTCATTAATTTTTTTGAGTAGAAGTCGTTAGAAGTTTGGTCAGGAAAAATTTTTTATTGGTCGGTGAAAAGTCAGGGAAACGTCATGGAAAAGTCAGGAAAAAGTCAGGGAAAGTCAGAGAAAAGTCAGGAAAAGTCAGGGAAAAGTCTGGGAAAAGTCAGCGAAAAGTCAGGAAAAAGTCAGGTAAAAGTCAGGGACTTTTTTTCCGGGGTAAAAACGGCCACCATGTTATCCGCTCGACTCTATTCACCGAACTGTTATTAATCCATATATTTCAGGCGAAGGCCGACGGAAACTTGATGAGTCCGGAGTCACCGACGCCGAGTTCGAAGCCTCGTCGAAGTTTGTCCTCGAAGATAAGAGACACGACGGAGAGTTTGCGCAGCCGGTCAAAGTCCCGCGAGCGGGTCTCGGGGGAAAAGGCTTCCAACCTGAAGAAGGATTCGAAGAACAAGAACGTCTTCACCTCGACGCTGAGTCTCTTCAAGAAGCGCGAGAGAAAAAAGAGCATCGACGACGGTATAAGCACACCGGAGACCGACGCTCCGGACCGCTCTCTGGAGAGCATAGGTAATGTAGAATTTACGTTCGACAGCAACAGAGCGAGCAGAAACAATGAGGATTCTATATTCATAAGTCTCCACGCCGATTCGAGAAACTACGAGGAGGCACTGCCATCCGAGAGCGTGTCGATACCTCTGGAAACGCCGACGAAGCTGCTCGACGAGTACGACAACGAGCCGAGGAGCGGGAGCATCGTGACCGAGGTCTCGATCGAGCATCAGGCGTCGATCTCGAGGATAAGAACGGAAGCGAAGATCGAGAATACCTCGTCGGCCAGCAGAGAGACGCTCAGCCCGATGCGACCGAGTGCCTCGAAGGACTCGCAGATGACTAAGAGCTCGTCGAGGGACTCGAAGATAAGCGTGCAGACGGCGATGCTGGCGGAGCACGTTACGGTATCCACTCCGGTGTCGATCGAAGCCGCGAAGTCCACTGCCGACGCGAGATCGTCGACGGCCGGTAGCATCAAAGATCCGACGGTGGCAAAGAAGCTGACGGAGCAGATGGTAAAGCCGAAACGTAGAAGCAAGGAAGTTCAGCAACAGGTGCATCACATACCAGTCGAGCAGAGCGACGCGGCGGAACGCGAAGCGCGAAGAAAAAGTGACGCGAGCGTGTCGGAGGGGTCCGGAAGTGTTCGGCAAAACGCGACGAAGAGCGAGAAACATCCGGACGACGGTCTGATGAGACCACCTCAGGAGACCCTCGTAAAAACTCCGAGCGTCGTGTCGGATCTCGATCACAACAGTTCGGAATCGGAGAGGGACTCCGAGATCGATTTCATACGCAACAAGGCCGAGAAAGTGGCCGAGGAGCTGCCCGACGAGCGCAAGGGACTGTGCTACGAGGAGAGCTTCGAGGAAGATCTCCCCTACGTGCCGACGACCTTGCCCATGGAGAAGAGCGTCGCCATGCCGATACTGCCGGTGAAACAGCGGCTTCAGGAAGTCAGGTAAGTAATCTTTTTTTTATTGGTTCCAATCCGATTGTCGCTCTCGTAGCTGGAGTTGCTATCTTAAAAAGCTTGGTATTGAAGGACGATACCAATCGAGAGACCGCGATCGACCACACCGATAAATCCGACCCTCCTCGACGAGTTCGTCCTGCAAACTGCCCACGACGAGAAACGGACCGACCGCATGAAGATCTCGCTGCCCCGAGAGGATAGCTTTAAACTGAAGAGCCCGCGCAAGCATCCGACGAACACCTTCACAGAGTTCGCCGGTCGGGTCGTGCCCGATGGAAATCGAAGAGTGCCAGCGAAGTCGCCGAGTCCGCCGCCCTTGCCGCCTAGGGCGCCAGCAATCCGGCCCACCAATTGGATAAACTTCGAGGAGATACCCGAGCGAAGAAAGCCACCGAAGAGAATCCAGACGATACCGCGAACGGAGGAGGACTCGAAGAGCGGCTACAGCTACGTTCAGCCCGAGGAGTGCAGATGCGAGTGTCACGAGGAGTCGAGAAGAAATCCCGCCTCGTCGACGAGGGAAACTGGGGGTACGGCGTCGAGCGCCGCCACAGTGACGACGACGGTCTCGGGCACCAGGACATCGTCCACCTGCAGCAGCAACGGCGAACGTCCGTGCAACGGCGAAAATTGCACGGTGCCAACGGGCTCCGGCGATCGCGCCAGCATCGTCAGGTAAACGCATTGGGGTACGATTTAACCGACGACGGAACGCGCTAAGAACTCCCAAAGCGCGACTCGTTTAACCTGTTGATTGGTAGAAGTCTCTTTCTGTACTTTCAGTGACAGCTCGCTGGAGTGCAGCCTGAGCATCGAGGAGAACGGGAACCAGGGACTACTGGGACCGATGAAACCATTCGCGATGGATCTCGACATCGGCTCGAACAGATCGAGCGTCATATCGCAAGAGGAATCCGACGATGTTCATCAAACTTAGTTTATCGACCGGGAGACGGCGAGCCGTTTCGGTTTCAATTTTTTTTATTTTTCTTACGATATCTTTCCAACGCGTAAGGGAACCGAAGTCGTTTCTGCGGTTCATTGCATTGTTACGACATTGTATTATTCGTACTAGCAACGTTAACTTTTTTTTCGAGAGCCATCGAGCTCGTCTCAAAGCTAGTTCGATCAATCCTAAACTCGACCGCGTTTCACCCACATCCGCCGCGGCACAATACGTATCGCTCGTAACAATTTGACCCTGTTCGACGCGGTGGCGTGCACGCGAAACACGGCGCGAAGGAAAGGCCGAATTATTTCACAATGCGAACATGCGCGGATCGGTGGCTTTGCAGTGACACGTACCTAGTTGAAAACCATTTTGTTTCGCCGACGTTGAACTTCGACCGACTAATTGGATCGGAGCCCGGGCTCTGCAAACTATGGCGTTTCGTCCTTCAACTAGGCAAACTAGAAACGTACCCACGGTCACGACATTCGAGTAATAAAAAAAAACTCGTGCACCGCGGACACTGCCACGGAAATTTCGCTCTTTCGAGCCCTGTCGATTAACCCCGGTGGTTTTTACGCGGCGAATACGAAAATACAGAAAACAAATAACAATAACAACTGACAGAAAGTCGAAACGCGATTCCGTTTGCGCGATATTAGATACGTTGAATTAACTTCGCCAATCCGTGCTTCCTTGTTCAACGAGCGGCGTAGAAGAATCGCACGATTCGCCGTGGAAACATTCCAGTGCGAATGGCACGATTTTTTTTTTCATAAAATAAAAAAAAAATACAAAAAATACTATACACTTACCGAGACGGTCATTGCGTTTTTGTAAAACTCACGTCAATCAATTTTCAACTTCATAATCAAATCCATCGTGAATGCATCGCGTGTAACCATGCACTTTTGAGATGACAAAAAAAGCAAATATATATATATACATATATATATATCACGGAATATCTTGTTAATGTTAGAGTTGCCGCGCCTAGGCGATCAATCCTTTTCGCGCGATCGAGCGAGAGAAGCTGCTGGATTATAATTACTGCGGTAGCGCGCGAATGAGCAGCGCGAGGGACAAATAGCGGATAGGGAGAAAAAAACGCGGGTCGTTCCAGAATGTTTATTACATAACTGTATGTGTCGAGTGTAAGACGGATGCGAGATTTGACCCGGCTCGTTAATTCGACCGGGCGGAAAGACAATTTGTCGCTTCGATGCAGGAAACGTCGATCTCGCGAACCAGCCGAGAGTGTCCAAGCGATGGTAAATATCGGGCCGTCAGAATTCGGAAGCGAGCCGGGTCGGACGGGGTTGCTGGATTCGCGTTCCTCTCTTATTCGGAACGGTCACAGTAGAGATTGTGCACGAGCGCTGCGATAAGACTAATCAAAGAATAGGCAATTTAAAAAATGTGAGAAAGCAAATAGATTAAAAAAAAAGAAAGGCAACATAGCGTGTCCCGATGCGATATATCCAATGCAGTAATGATTGTTCCTCACGATATACCCGAGCTCGTTCTCTCTGCTGAAGTATGAAAAAAAGAGAAAAAGAAAAAAAAATGGAAAAAAAAATTGTATCTTTGCGTTCATATAATCGTGATTAGTTTTTCGCTCCGTCGTCGACCCCATGCCCAGCGCCAACCCTCGACCTCGCCCGGACTCCCAACTAGACGTATTTTCTATACGAGAAGATAAAGAAAAACTATACTGTGTTCAAACGAATGATTAATTCATCAAATTATTATATATATATATATATATAAATAAATATAAATATATTGTATAATGCTACGTACTAACATCGTATGTGAAGTTACTATAGATAGAAGCTATGAAGGGCTCTTCTCGAATATATAAGTATACCGGACGATCGTACGTTACGAGGAGTTTAATATTTTTTATTCTCGTTATTCGAATAACGCACGATCGTCCGGTAACCAGGACGAAAAGTGCTTCGACGTTCCGAGTAAAAGTGCGTACTGGAATTGATTGACAAAAAAAAGGAAAAAAATTAAATCTCGATGAGTCGCCACTCCGCTTCCTCCCGCCCACACCTCAGGTCCGGTGATGCGATTGTCAACGACAAATGTCGTGTCTCCGCCTTTTCGTCCCCATAGAGCTCCTATCGCGGTAGTTAATAATTTCGAGATTATCAACCAATTTTTGTGGGGCAAAAAAATTATTCAACGTTCAAATCGTACCTGTCGTTGCACGAACGATTCGTTCCTCGTCAGTTCGTACCAAGAAGGAATAATAAAAATATAAAAATTGAAAAAAATAAAAAATACTAACTACGATTAGCAAAAGAAAGATAGAATGAGATTATATATTGTGTATCGTGTTTCGAGCGATCGGAGAGATTACTCGAACGAGAAAACTCCCGACCTTCTTGACTGTAGGCGGCGCGTGCTATGACTGATTGAAAAAAAAACGGACAAGTGAAGAGAAATAATGTTTTTTTGTTTTTTTAAATAGAATTTTGATGTCTAGATAAATGACGAAAAAAAACGTTTCAGGATACACAGGAGTCCTGCATAAATTTTTCGAGTTACAAACAAGTTGAGCTGAAAAGTGTTGCTCGGTGAGTTGATTGTGCGGGACTCCATTGTATATATACGACATATATATTTAACAAAAAGAAGAAAATAAAATTCGAGCCCACGAATATACGGCTCGCTGTTATCTATCTCTCGTACATAATATCTCTACACGTTTTTCTCCTACTCGAGAAATACCATTTACTCGCTCTCGTCATTGTTTAATTTTCTTTTTTATATCGATATTTTTGTTTAATTACGCATCCCTATTGGAATGTAATTCAATATCGGACATGAGCACTCGCTTAGTCGCAGTGAATGTAGGTAAAAAAAAGAAGCAACAAATATGCATCTAGAGTGGATGATACGAGTTTGTATTGATTTATTTAATAACTTATAAGCATAGGCGTGAAAGAAACTCGGAGAGTCGGCCTCGTCGGGCTCTCTACGAGTCTTCGTGTTTGTGAACGAGATTTTTTGGTATTTCTTCGTGAAACGCATTTTTTCCCTCAGAATACAATCGTACGGAAATTTAGAAAAAAAATCAAAACCACGAAAAAAGATATCGGTCACAAATTCGAAGACAAATATCCTTAGCAATACGCGAACGTTCATGATTATTTTCGACATTTAAGACTATGAGGAAGTTAAGAATATTTGAATGTTTCTAATGTTATGTAAATAAGACTATCGGAAGGGATAAAAGAAAAGGGGGTGGAAAAAAGGTAACATTTTCAGACATACCGATATAACACATTGAGCGCCGGTGAAGAGCGCTCATCGAGACATCACGTTCGAAGAAATAAAATGTTTATGTGTTTTGACCTCGGACAATTTATTATTACCCCGAACACATATCAATATATATTGATTTAAAGAAAACTAGATATATCGTTGATCGAACGTTTGTGAGTGTACACCAAAAAAAAAATTATTCGTCGGCCACCGTTTACTTCGTTTAAGTAAAATATTTATTTAATTTAAATAAATATTTATTTAAATTAAATAAATATTTATTTAAATTAAATAAATATTTATTTTAATTAAATACATATTTATTTAAATTAAATACATATTTATTTAAATTAAATAAATATTTACTTAAATCAAATAAATATTCTACTTAAATCAAATAAACGGTGGCCGTCAAATAAATTATTTTTCCGGGTGTATGAGTAAAGACTACGGTACTGGTACTACGTATATCGGTGCATCGAAGGAACTGCCAAATGTGTCACCCTTCTTCGGCTTTGACTTTGCAGCTCCACTGGACGAAATCGATGTCTCCAGCTCGCGGTTAGACTTAAGTTTCTGGCCTGTTTCCTCTCTCGCGTCCGGGGACAGTTGTTGCTGTGAGTCGCGCAACAGTACGGCCATCGTACCCGTTCCCGCCGTCATCGTTGAATTGTTGTCTTGCATCGATTGCTTGACGAACCAAATAATTGTTATCCGAACAGTTAATGAGAACAATTTTTTTAAAGTCATCTTACAAAAACGTTTTTTTTTATTTACGTATACGAAAAAAAGAATTAATAGTTTTTATAATCTAACTTTTGGAATATATTTTTTTTGATTGTTCACGCTTACCTGCATGACGTTGATGAGGAAAAGAAACGCCAGAAGCGTGAGTGCACTAAGGGCCGCTCCGCCTCCCATTCCTTTGCCGTGACCTTTGCTGTGGCTGAATATATAGGACGTTATAGAGATGAACAGGGGAGGCCGGGGTAAAATGGAGGAGCTGCGAACTGCGGATGCGGGGCAAAATGGTCTACCGCGAAATTTTCCTAAACATTCATTGGGGGGCTCGGAGAGGCCGGGAAAAAATGGCGTCTCTGGAGGACATAATGGGCAATGGGGTAGTTTGTAAATCGGGGCGAATTAGAAAAATTTCGTTAAGGATCCCATTTTGGCCCGAACCCCAATAATCAAAGTGAATTACAAAAATGTGAGGTACCCCATTTTGCGCTGAATCTCAATAATCCAAGCGAATTACAAAAATGTTATCAGTACCCCATTTTGCCCCGATCCCCAATAATCCAAGTGAATTACAAAAATGTGGGGCACCTCATTTTGCCCCGAGCCCCTGTAATCTAAGTGAATTACAAAAATTTCATCAGGTTACCCATTTTGCCCCAAACCCCAGTAATCCAAGTAAATGACAAAAATGTCGTGAGGTGGCCCATTTTGCCCCAATCCTCAATAATCCACGTGAATTACAAAAATGTCATGAGGTACCCCATTTTGCCCCGATCCCCAATAATCCAAGCGAATTACAAAGTGTTATCAGGTGCCCCATTTTGCCCCGATCCCCAATAATCCAAGTGAATTACAAGAATGTCGTGAGGTGGCCCGTTTTGCCTCGAACACCAATAATCCAAGTAAATTACAAAAATGTCGTAAGGTGGCCCATTTTGCCCCGTAGCCAAATAATCTAAGTGAATTACAAAAATATCACGAGATACACCATTTTGCCCCGAATCCTAACTTTGTCTCGGACGGTCGGAACGATTATTACGAATTTCACTTTTCTCAATATAAAAAATATATATATAATTAACCATGTCATTGACAAGATTAATCATTCGATGATTTATTAAAAATCAATTACGTGTGTCCGTGCGACTTGTGGTCCCAGTAGCCCCCATGCCCGCTATGATAGCGTTCGATCGGATGCGCGGATGGACCCTTGCTGAACCCGCCCCAGCCAGCTAACGATCCCAAGGTCATCTGTGACGATAATCATTAATTTCCACCCTACGCTAAGTTAATCGATTGAACGAGACATTCTTTTCGGTTATCGGCCCTTCGAAAGTCCGATAAGTCGAAAAATGCCGCCTCGCGAATGTCGACTGTTCCGCAACCCGGCAACGATTAATTGCATACCTCCCGCTGATTCTCGCTTCTCAATTACCCGCGAGATATATCTGAAGCCCCGCGACGAGCCTCCGAGCGAAGGATTGCAGGTTTCCCCGTCGTCGCGATTTCACGATTTTTCACAGCGATCACTCGTTTCCCCGAGATTCGAGAGTCGACTGGTTTCGTAACTCTCTCGCGGCTGTCGTTCCCTCGTCGTTTGTGTCTTCGCCGTGCGTCACGCACGGAATTTCCTTAACGCTCGTTGGACACTCGGAAGCCGTGAATTTTTTCGTTCACAGCACCCGACTCCTCAAAGTGTCGGGCTGGATTCGTGGTTCGTCGCCTCGCAGCGGTACGATGATCGAGGATCGTCACGGCACGAAAACGCAGTACTCGAAATTCATTTCCGTCGAGCGAAGTCACGAAACCCCAATTTCACAGTTGCTCTTCAAAGTTTTATGTTTTTTATTTTTATTTATTTTTATAAAAAATGTAATTCGTATTGAGTTCAAAGGTTCTTCGAATATTCGGTGAATTACAAAATAAGAAACAGCGACAGTTAAATAATAATCAGTAAGATCGTTTATTTAATGATCGTAGAATACCATACTGCACATGCATACAACTTAACTGACTACCGGATTAATAACTAGCGAGCTAAAGAATAATTTATAGCCGAATGGTACCCACCCAGAAAAGAAAATTTATCTTTAACGAAAAGAAAATAATCGTTCGAATTGAATAAATATTTGTTTGAAATGAAATAAATATTTATTTGAATTAAACAAACATTTGTTTTCGGGGCGTCCGACAAATAAATAACTTTCCGGATGCGTGACGAAAAATCAAGCCGGACGCTTTTTTTTCGTGTCCGACAAATAAATAACTTTTCTGGATGCGTGACGAAAAATCGAGCCGGACGCTTTTTTTTTCGTGTGTGTGCGCGCCGCGGCTCGGTGGTGCGATGAAGGGAGTTTACCCGATCGATATAATATGATATATATACAGACAAAAAAAATTGAATTTCGACGAAGAAAAAAAAATAAATGATAAACAACATCCTGAGACTTTAACTCTTAACGATTTTCGGGAGGGCTTCCTTGGGCGTTTACTTCCGTCGGTAACGGGGCGGGCGCAACCGTGTCCAGTTACTCTCGTTGATCGACCTTCCTCGGTCGCCCAGAAACGGACGAACGTCAACGCCTCCGATCGTTGTGTGTCTCCTGCCATTTGTCCGTAGCCAGCAACTCTAAGCTCGTCCTCCTCCCAATGAAGTAATAAATAACCCTTAAGTACACAAGCTTGCTACGAGACTCGATTATACGATTGCGCGCTGAATCGCCCCCGAGAGACTTTCGCCATTCCGCATACGGGTAATTTTTTAAGCCGTCAGTCGTAAGCAGTCCAGATACACAAATACATATATATATATAAGGTAGGCTCAAGTTTCGTCATCTCTCGCGTCGCGGTGCGCGCGCATCGTTGAAAATAAATAATTAAAATAAATAGCTTCAAACGCGTCGGCGACGCCTGGATCGGCTCGAGTGCCCCTTTTTAAGTTTCGTTTTCGAGTCTCGTTCGTTTGGTAAAAAAAAAAAATTAGAAAGAAATTTCGTAATTCTCCTCTTCCGACAACGATTTTTGATAATTATCTTTCCTTGTACGAAAATTACGCTAGAATTTATTTTTTTTTTTCACGCTGCTTCGAATATTTTCTTCTCGGTCGTCTCGAAGTGTAACGTCGATGAATCGTCTCGCGATATTTTTTTTGTGTTTTTTTTCTTTTTCCTCTCGATTTATCACATTTCCACGGCTTTCGTACGGTTACTCTCTAGCGTCAACAGTCTCATCGAATGTGATTCTTCAAACGGTGTTGCAGTCCATGAAATGCGTCCGGCAGTCCTCGCCGAAACGTCCGCGTCTCCCGGCCTCGTACAGCGCCTCGACTGGCACGCCGCTTCGCAGGTGTAGAATGAAGCTGGTAGCGGCCCTTCAAAATTCAAAATTCAAAATTCAAAATTCAAAATTCAAAATTCAAAATTCAAAATTCAAAATTCAAAATTCAAAATTCAAAATTCAAAATTCAAAAT